>CM062834.1:22461300-22693084 GCA_031772345.1 Himalopsyche anomala | reverse complement strand
AAAAGTCTGTGTATTCGTTCGTTCGTGTCTTACACTTGGTTGGAGGGCCTTGTGGATTACTCCAATTGCCCTTTCGTCTGATGTTGGGGTTTTTATTTAATTTTTTTTCCCCTTTTTAGTGTTGATTCCTGTCTCTTTTTATTGTAATTTTTTTTTTTTGAGTGAGACAGGATGATCATATATATTGTTTTTTTTTTTTTTTTTTTATAATAAACAAACAAGAATACAGTGAGAGAGAATACAATAGGAAAAGAAAAATAACAATAGAAAAAGAAAAATAATAATAGTAACAATAATATTAAAATAAAAGAAATTGCGTGCGAGATCGTGGTTGTTATTAGGTCGTTGTTTTGTTGGCGTTGGTTGACACTGTAGGGTGATTCATTTACCTCGAGCAGCATTATTATGTTTAGTGGAGAAATGCTTATCTGTTTGTGAATATGTATTTTTTGGGAATTTATTTAATTTTTTATAAATTCCGTGTAGTCCCTCTTTTTTTTGTTTTTTACCCTCGAGAGGATGTCGAGCCTACAGTGTCGGCGTGTGTCGTATGTCGGGGGTGGTTTATGACGTCACCCCGGTTTATACGCCATTTTGTGGCGTACCAGCATTTAGATGATGGGGTCGGGGGGGAGCTAGGGGGGTTTGAGGAGGAGAACTTTCCTTGGCCGTGCTATGTCGGTGTGTGGGTATTTTATGTAATCGTTTAGTAACGATTTGATAGTGTCGTTTGGGTGATCTGCCATGTCGCTGTAGAATTTCTTCGACAGCTTCATGACGTGTCCGAGTATGGTGTCTGTTTTGGTGTCTCTGTGGAGAGTGGTATTTCGAACGTACCAGGGTGCGCCTGTTATCATTCGTAGTGATTTGTTTTGTATAGTCTGGAGCGTCTGGATGTGTTTCATGCTTGCGTATGCCCATATCGGGCATGCGTAAGTCATGATTGGACGAGTTATCGCGGTGTACAAGAGTAGCTTGCTGTTTATTGCAAGTTTACTTTTGTGCCCAATCATCGGGTATAGTTGGCCCGTGACTTGGGATGCCTGTTTTTTTTTTACAGATATATGTCTGTTGAAATTTAGTCGCGAATCAAGTGTGAGGCCGAGGTATTTTACCGTTCGTGCCCACGGAATGTCTGTGTTTCGCATCCGGATGCGTTTGATGTTCTTAACGTGTCTATTTGGCCTGCGACTGAAGGTTATTGCAGTGCTTTTTTCTGGGTGTATTTGAATGCGCCAGTTGGCGCACCAGGCTTGGATGTCCGCACTTGCCTTTTGTACAAGTGCGGTGGCTCTATTTCTGTTTAGTGATCGTGCTAGGATCGCTGTGTCATCTGCGTACTGCGCGACGATCGTTTCGTTTATCCCGGGTATGAAGGCGGGTAATGGGATGTCATGAGTATATAGATTGTACAACAGGGGCGATAAGGCGGACCCCTGTGGCACACCGGCTGTCGGCGTACGCGTCGTCGATAGTTCGCCGTTAACTTTAGCGCGGAAAGTTCTGTTGGTCATAAATGAGTTTATAATTTTTAACATTGGACTTTCGAGGCCGGCCTCGGAGAGTTTGACTATCATACCTTCTATCCAAACCTTATCGAAGGCTTTGGCGATGTCGAGAAATAGGCCGGTGGTGAAACATCGGCGGTTGAAACCTTCGCTGATGAATTCAACAACTCTGAGTAATTGGTGGTTGGTGGAGTGTCTGTGACGAAAGCCGTGTTGCTCATCCGGGATGAGTTTTTTTTCCGTCACAAACTCTTCCAGGCGGGATTTAATTACACGTTCCAATAGCTTTCCCATTGTCGGGAGTAGGCTAATGGGTCTGTGATTTTCTGGAATCTGGTGTGGTTTGCCCGGTTTCGGGATTAAGATGATGTCTGCGGCTTTCCAGGCGGGTGGAAAGTGTTGGACGGCTAGGCATGCGTTTATGATCGTTGTTAGTGCTTTGACACCGTTCTCGGGAAGGTGTTTCAGCGCATTGTGCTTTATTTCATCGTTGCCAGGGGTTTTACGATTGGATAAGCATTTGATTCTGCATTCAATCTCGCCCGTGGTTGCGGATGCGATGGAAGTCGCGGTCGGAGATGTTGTGATCTCTTCAGTGATTTTGATATATTTGGCGGTTACTGATTCTATGCGTGTTTTAAGCACGTGGTCGTTTTGATTGAATTCATTCGGAGAGAATTGTTTCTCGAGTGATTCCGCGAAAGTTTCTGCTTTTTCCGCGGCTGTGAAGACCGGGCCATTCGGACCGTTAAGCGGTTGGATGGGGCATTTTTTGTGTCTGACTGCTTTGCTGAGGATCCAGAAGGGATTGCTTCCTTTGGTCATACCCTTTAGGTATTTGCCATAGGAGGAGTCTCTGTGCTCCCGAAGTTCGATTTTGATCTCCGCGGTGAGACGGTTTTTGAGCGTTCTTGCTGTGGGATTGGCGTGCCGGCGCCATTCCTTAGCCGCTCTGTTTTTTTCCCGAATTAGGTTTTTAATTCTAATTGGGATATCTGGTCGGTGGTCTTCCACGGGGACTTCGGTCGTGGCGGATTCTTTCGCGGCGCGTATGGAATCCGTCAGACCGGCAATTGCTCTGTCTATGTCTGCCGGATTGGCGAGACTAGCAGAGCTGTGAAAATTGTCTGAGAAGTGAGTGCTGAAATCTTCCCAGGAGACTTTGTCTCTGGTTTTTTTCGGCACGATAGCCAGTGGATCGAGGGGGTCAGCTAAAAATAGAAGGACCGGCCGGTGGTCTGAGTTTAGTTCGTGAACGACTCTGATTTGCGGTGTGTGCGACATCGCTATTAATAATGCAAAATCGAGCACATCTTGTGTGTTCGTTGCAGGGTGATATAAGGTTGGCTCAGTTGGAGCAGCAATGACGGCGTTGTTATCTAGTGCAAATTTGTAGACGGCTCGGCCACGGAAGGTGGTCCGACGGCTATTCCAGGCTGAGTGTTTTGCGTTGAAGTCCCCAGCAATAACGGTGGCGGGGATATCATTCAACAGCAGATCGTTTAAGTCTGATGCTGCCAATGTTGATCGGTGTGTCGGAGGGCAGTATACAGATATTAACTGTATTTTGCCTGCATTTTTTGTATTAATACATATCGCGGTTGATTCTAAGTTGCAAGAGTTTAGTCGCGGTTTCTGGATAATAGCACAATGGTCGATGTGTGATTTTACTACGATGGCGGTTCCTCCGCCTTTCGCGTGCATCCGGTCGGTCCGGTGCGTACTGTAGTTCGGGAAGTTAATCGGTGTCGCGGGTTTCAAAAACGTTTCATTGACGAGTAATGCGTCAATGTCGTGTGTTCTAAGGAAATTTTGCACTTCGATTTTATCGTTACGTAAGGTACCGTTTGCGTTCCAGAACGCTATCTGCAGTGATGTAGGTCTAGTTTTAATGTTGGCCATGGTTAGTTAGGGAGGTGGTCTGGTAGTAGAAGTCGCATACGCGAGCGATGGTTGCTTGGCTACGCGCGATTGAGTCCTGGAGTTCTCTTACGAGTTCTTCCAGGGCCCTGTCACGCGCGGCTTCGCGTGGGACGGGGGGAGTATAATGCTTGGTACTCACATTGGGTTTTGGTGTCTGTGTATTGGACACGTTCCAGCTGACATAAATACATGAAGAATTTAAAATTAGTGAATGGTATAAATGTTTTGTTTGAATATTATGTCATGAAATATAACCACCCCTGCAAATAAAATGGTGCATTGATCCAATGCCAAATGGCGATAGGCGAAACCCGGGTCGTTAGTGACAAAATCTGTGTGAATGTACATAATTTGAACGGTTCAAATTTAATCTATTTTTTAAAAAAATATTTGTATTTCACATTATTTAAAATAGGGCTTATTTTCTAGGATAGCTTATCTTGAAAATCACGCTAGGGCTTATATTTAATGGATGTCTTATTTCCTAAGAAATACGATAGTACCTGACTGGCCGTGGCGGGTGGTGGTGAACAATTGCATGATGATTTAGGCCACTCAGTATTTTGAATCAATTGCAGATATAAAAGGATTAAATGATAACCTACAAATTACGTTATAATTATTGGTGAATTAATTGAATATCAATGTTCAGAATCATCAATCAAAACTATTTACTGTAAATTGTTCCAAGAAAAGCTTCCAAAAGCATCAAACGATTGAAGCGGCTTGCAAAATATATAACTTCATCAAACTAAAACTTTGCTAAAATCTTAAACTATGAACTTTATTACGTGATCATATTATAATATGAATAAATAGATCATCGTATTAATATTTTGGTTTTGCTAATTGAATATGTTAGTTTATATTCAATTAAAAGTTTGGTATTAACTTCAAATTTTCTTTGGCTTATACCGCCACAACTAAAGGGTCTTTCAATAAGAACGCTCGATACATTTTAAAATGTAAATAAAACAAATTGTGTGTGAGATATCAACTCAACTTTTTTTCATTTCAATGTAAATTTAATGGATTTAAATGTGGCATATAATATTGTTCAAATCTCAACCGCAGCTTTGCTTGGTGGCGCATATTCGGGATGTCCAATTTTTAATGGCTGTCACATAAATGTGGTTGAATTTAAATTTGAATCGTTCAAATTATGTACATTCACAAAAATGTTGTCACTTATGACCCGGGTTTCACCTTTCGGCATTTTCAGGCGTTCAAGTGCACGGATGAGCTTGAACTGACGCTTAGCAAATGAATTTTTCGTGTTTATATAAGCAATAAATGCATCACTGAGCTTAAAGCTATTGCTGGCGAAAAGGATAAGCCCATGGGAATGAATGCCCACAGATTTGAGTAGTGAGTAGTTTTTAGAATTATATTTAATTTGTTTGTCGGAAAAGGTTTTACGATTATATTTATATAGGGTATAAAAGTGGCGGCGACCCAGGCATGTTTAATATTTCATTAAAAATCAGAAGACTGTTCAATTGCGCTTTGTTTATTTCTAGAATTTTCTGGAAAAAGAGCTTATGGGGGTCCGTATTTGGATGTAACATTTTTATCCCTTGTTCCTGATTGAACACGTGTCTTTCCGAAATTAAGTGGTTGAATTTGTTGGATGGCGTTTGTTATGCTGACTTTGGGCGTCAATTATTTGCGGTTTATTTCCAGATTTGCGTTTGAAGAAATAAGTCTAAATAAAGAACGTTTCTTGAACGTGCAATGACTTTGATAATAAAATTTGATGATCTTCACACGTTGTTCAACACTATAACCTTCCTTGGTGATTTGCCGTACTCTACTAAGCAATCGACAACAAATTTGATAGATGTCACTTTAATAATATGGCTGCTATAACCTAACAAATTTCGAGCGTCTCTATTGAAAGACCCTTTATTTAAGGTAAATGCTGAGAATTATTTCATAGAAAGAATATTTAATTTAGCTGGTTAATATTTCTGGCAGATTTGATTTTGTCTTGCACATGGGAGTTCTAGTAGTTAAAACGATTCTCTGATACTTCTGTCATGTTAAACAAATATTTTAATAAAGCTACGAAAATAAAATGTGACTACCAGGATTGCAGAACCGGACGAGTTATTCTTCATTTTTGTGAATTATGCAATTTGAATTGTTAAATGTTCAAACATTTTTATAAGTTTTGTGACTATCGAATCTAGTTTCGTCTTTCGGAATCTTCATGCATTTAAATACACAAATTAGCATGAACCGAATGGTCAATTAATGAAAAACCCAATGAAAATGTACAACATTTAAGTCAATCAAATTTGATATTGAAAATCCATCAAGCACCTTCAGTCTAAATCTAAAATTATAGTAAATCACTGAAATGATCAATTTATATGAAAAAAAAAACGTTTTGATTGATTTGTTAGCATTTCAGGATTATCAAGACGTTGCCTTTTTTGATTCCCGAGCCCTCATATATACTATACATAGATTGTAATTCAAAGATACAATTGATATCCAAAATAATGAAAGAAAGTGCTTGTGTTTTAATTGTGTTTATTGAAGTGCATGTTTTCTTTTTCTGTCAGTTTGACGTTTATTGCCGATTGCCTAGGGTACGACACACGCGTTACCTACTGTATCTTGTAAGTTAATTTAGCCTTCGAGAAAGTGATTTTTATATATAAGACCTACTGTAAATTAATAACCTTCCCGGAAGTGCAAGCAAAAAGTTTGCTAAAGTTTTATTGCAATCTGATGAGCGGTGTAGCAACGCATAATATACGAAAAAAAACAATCACATCTAATGCACGGAACTTATTTGAACGAAATGTCAAAATGTAGACCACACGATTTGACAGATTTGAAATATTCCATTTTAAAAATTTTAATACAAACAATCGAACGTCAAATTTGAATTGTCTGAATGCTGTTTGATTGTCAGTCGACGGTTGACGGTTGAATTGCATGAACGGTAAACATACACCCATTGGTTTTTATATTTAAGACCTGCTGTAAGTTAATTCTAATATTCCTATAACCTTCCTGGAAGTGCAAGCAAAAAGTTTTATTTCAATCTGATGAACGGTGTGGCAACGCACAAAGTACGAACAAACAAACATTCATTTTGTATATTAGATATGTAATACATATAGAATATTGATGCTAGCGGCTTTATATTATGCTAAAAGTTGAAATTTTTAATTTGCTGGTTACTCAATGCTATCAATTTGTTAGTCAAACATTGACGATGTACGATGGCTAGCAAACAAAATGTCTGAAATAAAATAAAACGTATGTTCCCTTCACAAAGTTTCACTTCAACATGAATACTTTGGATTCTCCATTCTGATTGATTATATGCACAAAATCAGATTCGCAGACTTCAAAGGTCTGTCGACGAGCTTTTTGTGAGGTTTTTTAGAGTCCCTAAATTTATGCTGATTATGTGATGTATTAAGTCTTTTACGAGGAAACTTGTTAGGCACCGGTAAAGTGAAATTTAATTTACGAGTATAAAAAAAGGCTCCGACAGTTTCAGGGGGAAAATTTTACCGATAAAATTGAAAGGCTCTCTGATTAATTTAATTTTTGTGATGGCGTCGTTAAGAAATTAAAAAAGGTATCTGAAATGAATTACTAATGACTTAAATTTATATTTGATTATTATTTTTTATGCGTAATGATTTTGTAACACTACATATTTTACATTATAATCGGCTATGAATTATAATGAAATTATTTTATTTTAATAAACGTATTCTCAAATATATCCTTCAAGAAATTTAAATTATACATATCGACTGTGGAAAGGAAAAATGACGTAGTCACAGTTTTTTTTTGATAATCACAATGTATTAAGCCTGATACACGTTCTATTAAAAGGATGCAAGCTGCAAATGCCGAATTAGTATCTAAATTTAGCTTTTAAATTTAAAAAAGATGAGCTTGTAAAATATTAAAAACAAGAAAAAAGACTGAAATAAAAGTTGTTTTATAGACAATTTCTTTAATTAATATTAGATTATGTCAATTAAACACCAGTTTAGAAGTCTTCGTGCATTTTAAGGTTGTGTATAATTCATAATTTGCATATGGCCCAAAATCATCAAAAAACGTTTTTTGTGCCTCCTGTAAAATTTGTTATGTGTGTTACTTTCTTCTTCCTTTCCACAGTCGATTTGATTGCAATTATGACTTCTAGTCTTGTTGGGTTTAGCAAAATTTATGAATTCAAAAACCAGGTTTTTTTCAAATATTGGAATTAAAGTATTTTTTTTTATTATTAAATATTTTGACTTGAAATTACCTTAAAACGTAATGAAATATAAAGTTTATATGTCAGTATATGAAGGGCTTAGTACAAATTTAAATTAATTCAGAAAAATATTAAATATTTATACAATTTTTATTTCATTGTCTACAAATAGGAATATAATTATTTATAAAGGTATTTTTATAGTACAGTCAAACAAATAATGCAATTTGCTACACACAGAGAATCTGTATTTAGTGTGAAATGTAATTAGAACACTGTTTACTGACACGCTGATTAACGCCCATATATATATACATGTATATAGTTATCTATATACATATAATCGTTCAACCATTAAGCTGTCAGTAGAATAAACCAAATAACATTTGTATGCTTCCAGTTACTTGAAACAACATTTCTTCTAAAATCATGTTAAAATCAAAGATTAAATTGGAAAATTTTACGAAACGATGATTTGAATAATTTTTCACGATTTAATAATCATAACCAATAATATATACCTTACGTTTAGGGTGTTCACTGTCAATACTTGGTGGAAATTAGTAAAAACACAATATTCCTTTGTACTTCATTCCACTTTATTTAATATGTCAGGACCGGTTTCGCTCATTACGAGCATCGTCAACTGATAAGAAATATAATTTAACAATGCTATTTATACAAAAATGAACAGTTATAAACAACAATTGGCATTGAAAAGAAATTACCAATTACATTAAAAGTGATTCTAAAGTGAGTGTTATTTTAGGATCACTTTTAATGTAATTGGTAATTTCTTTTCAATGCCAATTGTTGTTTATAACTGTTCATTTTTGTATAAATAGCATTGTTAAATTATATTTCTTATCAGTTGACGATGCTCGTAATGAGCGAAACCGGTCCTGAAATATTAAATAAAGTGGAATGAAGTACAAAGGAATATTGTGTTTTTAATAATAAATACCTTACTTTCAAATATCGCTACGCTAAAGCAACAGTAGGATAAGTCAAAAATACTTGTTTCTAGATAATTGAACATTACGGATTGTTGAAGATTTCGACTGAATGTGAATTTCAAAAAACTTTGTCACGAACGAGAACATATTTTTTTTTCATTAAAAAGAGGCTTTTTGAATTGAAAATGAAATTTAACACAGGGTTGAAACATTTTTTTTTGTTTATCATATTATGATAAAATTCCAATTCATTTAATTATCATCAGTGATGTGTCCATTTTTCCCATATACATACGTAGTTGATCGATACAATTGATTTCTATACACACATTGATGAGCTACCCGTACTTGCCCCATTAAATACGGCTTGACGACCTCTGTACTATGGATATACAAACCGTTGACCACTGTTGTGAATACTCTACTCATGCATAAACAATAGAGATTGGTACTTTGTACCATCGTTCATAATAATAATGACCAAATGTCGACATCCAAACAATAGACATACAGCAAGCAATTTATGCGAAGCTTCCTGTTTCTCAAATGATTTTGTTGATTATCAGTGATTATTATCTGAAGTCAGTAGACGCTGAAAGTTTGGTTTATCGGTAAACAAGAAGATTTCCAAACTTATCGATAGTTAAAATAGAGAACTGGAGTGATGCTCACCATATTCTGATTAGAAATAACGTCTTATATTACTATGAGAAGCTTGCAAAGAGCCTTCTCACTATGCAAATTGTATGCTCATTTCAATAATAAATAATCATGTTTAATTAGATATTTTCAATGAATTTGGTGGTCACTATGTAGAAGTTCATTTTAAATTTAAAATATAAATCGATAACTTTGTAACTACAGTCGTTTGTGATATAACTTGATTTTAACTGATTAAGTTAAAAGTTTACCGAAACTCAAACATGTTCAAAAGATAACAATAGATGAGAAACAAAAGAATGATAAGATTACTTTTCCGGTTCTAAGCTCAAGAAATGCGACCCCAATATCCACATTTTCTTAAATATCTATTTTAATATGGGTGATACAATGTTTATAATTAATGTTTTCTTATATCATAGTTTTTTGGACCTTTTGTAGCTTATATAAATACGCGATACCGCGATAACGCGATAACACGATAAGCGCTCGCGATAAGCGATCGTTCGTAAGATAGCTGGGCTAAACTCGTCAGTTGCAATTTCATATGTGTGCTGGGATGACATCTTTTTTACGCGCAACTTAAAATATGATTATTTATTAAAAAACCACAGATTTTTATAAAAAAATGTATGAGGAATGATGCAGAGAGATGTTTTAAAGCCCTTAGACCAATTAATTATTTACCAAACTGTGATAATTTTTTTATCAAACGATTCGCTTACTGAAAAATTATTGCTGTTTTGACATTTGACGTGTTTTCAAATATTTATCACATTTACGTTTTTATCTGTCTGCCCTACATAAGCAGCTTGACAGTCTTGAAAGGTCAGGTGATAGATACCGCTTTGATAAAACGATTTTAACATAACTTTGCTGTTTGATCAACGCTGTTAGTGTTATAAAAAGTGGGTTGTACCAGATACCTTATTGAAACACATAAGTTATCTGGTAACAACTTTGAAATATTTGAAGACGTGATTCTACGCCAGTTATTTCAACCATTTGCTAAATATCTAGCTGATATTTTTTGCAATTTACAATCAGTCAAGTGTAAATATTACGCAACGTGACCATTTATTTTTTCTCCCAAACCGGGACACCTAGAAAATAATTTCTACTTTTAGGCGCCAATTAAAGCGTCTAACACTTTCATACGATACAATCAATTAGAAAAAAAAAATTTCATGTCGTATTAGATATATTATATGAAATTTTATAAAACACAATATTTACATGAAATGTATTATTTACTGCGCGCGCACGTCTATGCCTTCATCTGCTAGTCTAGATTCTACCGCCAAGACTGCCAGTTTTTACTCTTTTCGAAAACGGGACACGCCTCTTGAAAACGGGACGTCTGGTCACATTAGTTATACTAGCCGTAAAAACCATGTTTAATAATCTAAAAACTATTAACGACTCCCTTTAATGGTGTCTAGATCCATTATAAGTTTGAGAATAGTCTCGATGGATTGACTTATCCCCGTTTGCCTCGGTTAGTTTGTACCAATAATAATCAGTCGGCAACTGTCTGTAACTGACGCAAAGAAACTTGCGTTCTGGTCTTGGTGAACTCATTACCGAAACTTGAACGTTTCGATATTGTGTCGCGTAGATTTGCGGTTGCAATCAGAGAGTCGGTGCATGCCGTGCACTAATGCAAGTACAGCGGTACCAGCCGCAAGTTTTGGTCAGTTGCTTTTGGCTAGCACTGTACTTATTCACAGAAATTAGATGGCAATATATTATCAACTGTGAATTCATCACTAATTACATCAAAGCAGTTCATTATTTTTATTTATTGACCTGGCATTTACTTGGCAGAACTCCATTATAATAGGGTAAAAATAGCAACGTTTTCAAAGTTTTTTTAATATTTATTAGTTGATATTTATATTGTTAATAGCTATTTCAGCTTTCACCATCGTCAGAACTAGGGCTTCTAATTAACCGGACATATAAACTAACCGGTTTTCGTTTTTTTTTTACAAAATAAACCGGTTAACCGGCTTAAACCGAAATCTTATGTTTACATACATACATATCAGTCATTGCTGAAAAATGTAAAAATCATACAAACTATTTTTGCTTCTTCTATGTAATGGTTAATAATAAAATTGCAATTTTTTTATTTATTTACAAAATATTTTCACATGAAATGTATAAAAAATCTTATTAAGATAAAAAAAAGAATGAATTCAAAACAATTCTTGCATAAAAGTAAAATTGTATAACTTAAATGAATTCCCACAAAGTTACCTTCGAATCTATTCTAAATACAAAAAAACACATTTTTATCAAACGTATCAAATATAATTCATATATATAAATCTATATATTAATACTCGATAATGTCCGTATGATTGCATGATTGCATGATTGTCCGCGATTTCCCTTCCCCCTGCCCCTTCCCCCTCCCTCCTCAAAGCTCCGCTGACGCAATATTTTTATTCATACTAAAGACATATTTTCCCAATACACTGTTTATTATTTGACGAAACAAATCATATCGCTGAAAATTCTCATACAAAAAAACGCCGCGATCGTGGATCAATCACAGAACTCTGGATTACCAGTCGAGCTCTCTATCAACTGAGCTAACGTCATAAATATCAGATCCGATAAAAATACATTATATAAATCAAGCATTTGAAAATGGAACGATATTTGTGATTCACAAACTGACTTCGATTGTTTGTATTCAAGATTCAAAAATGGAATATCGTGACGTCTGTCAAATAATGAATGTGGTATATTTTACATAATATAGTTTCGACAGTTAAATGCAAATATTCCATGTGTGTCATATGCTGACGGCTATTAAATATTTTACTTTTTAACAGAGGGTATTTAGAATTTATCTCGATACTTTAAAAGTTTTGTATCTTTTGTTTTAAATAACGAGTAAACGAGTCTATGCTTTGGACAAGGTAAATTTATGCTCAAATACAAATATAAATAAAGTAAGCGAAATAGTTTGATAGAGCGCCCGGCTGGTAACCTGTAGGAAGCCGGTTCGAATCTAGCCTAGAGCGCTTTTTTTGGGTTTATAACAATTTTTTTTTTTGAAAACTTTCTTTTTAAATCACAGTACATCTTGATCGTATGAAAATAAATGCTACCAAAATAACAAAATCCGATTGACTAGCGAAATATGTTTTTCAAAAAATAAATATAAGACGCAATATTTCAAGATTTGTTTTTAATCTAGGTACATATGTGGTATAGTTAGTTGTTGGCGAAAGCATAATGTGTAGTAAAATAACTTCAGTAAAAATCATTATATATATTTAAAAAAAACAATTTCTGTTTGGAGAATCAGTCAACATTTTGATAGTTTTGTTTTGATAAAATGTGCGATTAATTTATACCATTTTGCATGTGAAAAAATGATTATTAGCAAACTTAAACATTATTTCAAAAATTAAGTAATTTACAATTTAAAACTGCAGGGCTGTCGATATATGTGCCGAGGTCGATTTATGCTACTATGAAAAATGATTGTTAGCAAACATGAACATTATTCCAAAGATTTAATATTTTACGAAATTTCTGTCACTACGAAAAATAGTTGTTAGCAAACTTAAACATTATTCCAAAAATTAGGTAATTTACGAGGTATATTTCTGCTAATAGGAAAAATAATTGTTAGCAAACTCAACATTATTCCAAAAATTATATAATTTACAATTTAAATACTACAGGGCATGCTGTCGATATATGCCCCGAGATATATTTATTTTATTTTTAGAATTTCTGGCTTATTCAATAAATAGGTTTGTAATTTTCTGACTTCTTAAAAATGCAACAAAAATCCCCCCGTTGAGGTCAACGGGCTTACAGCTAGTATACATTAATAAAAAATAAACTAATAATAATTGAATTAATACATAAAGTTTCTATATGTAATATGATTTATATTTACAAAATTTAAATACAAAACGAGGTGACTTATTACTTATAACAATTATTAAAGGTCACTGGAAGAAGTTAGAGTTCTCAATTATTTATTTTAATAATATAAAATGAAAAACTCACCTACAAAATAAGTTAAATATTTCTAAATTATAGCACTTCCAAATTACACGGATATCAAAACCAACACGTCAAACGTACTTTCTTTGTCAAATATCAAACAGAATTTCCGGGGAGTTTTCCAAAAAGTTCTTTATGACAGATTTTTCTAAAAAAAAAGTGCCGCCAGGCTAGTTGTAGAAAAATAAGCAAACTGCGCCCAACGTAAAAAGTTAAACGGAGCTTTAAGTGGGAACACGAATATTTACTTTAGAGCATTGCTACGTCGCATGAGCTTTTTTTACTTTTAGGATATTTTGATATCGCATGCAGTAACATCAAAAGTTTCGACAGTAAATATTGCTGAAAGTTTATTTTATGAGCTTTTTATCGGATGGCTTATTTATGTTTATACTCACTTTAGTAATTTTGCCGCCGGTTTTTGTTCGTGAAAGCACCCCTTGTGTTGCTCTTTTTCCTGGTTTTATATTATTTAAATGGAGCTAAAAGACTTTTGCATATCACGACCCGAGTTATTTTATTTTATATTAAAATGAACTTCCACAAAGTTACCGCCGAATCCATCGAAAGTATTAAGGGAGGATAAGGCTAGAACAGGACTAGTGGTTGACTAATCGCTATCGCAACACCCAGTTATTAAAGGATCAGAAGGATGGGAGGAGATGAATTATATGAGTTGACATCACAAACACCCAGTCTTCGATCACAACTTTGAATTGAATAATTCTCAAATTCACTGTGATCTTACTGGGAATCGAGCCCAGGCCTGGGTGATCGGTAGAGCAAGCTCTAACCAACTGGGCCACAGCAGGCGAATGTTTGATTCTATTTCGTATCAGTTGATAATGCCCGCCATGAGCGAAATTGGTCCTGATCTTGGTAAATAAATGTGGAAATAAGTACAAAGAAATATTGTATTTTTTTAAAGATTATTTTAATAAATAAATATATTACTTTAAATAATTAAGAAAGACGATGTATGTTACAAAGGGTCTCTTTCTATTATTACGTTTTTGCCTTCACACAAGGGACGTGTCGTGTTAGGAATGTGTTAACTCAATTTTGTTTTGTTTGTGCTTTTACAGGATTATTTCATTTGAATTGTTGACACGTATAGAATGCGTTAATATAGCTATTAGTAAAAAATAAGATTTTTCTTTAAAGATAATTATTCAATTATGTTTTTTTGCACGCCAATTTGATACAATAGAAATGCTAATTTATTTCATTATTGTTGTTTTGTTAAAAAAAAACTGTAATATTTATATTATGAAAAAACACAATATTCCTTATAATTTAGAATTTCGACTGAAGCTGCTTGATGGAAATTTATGTTTAGATTATAACTATTTTCATAATGTACGTTTCCATTATAATTAACGGTCAGTTCGAGTGCATTCGCGTACTGGATAGCACCGGAAGATGCCGAGAGGCGAAAGCCGGGTCGTGTTCGGCCAAAATTATAATGGAATCGTACATTATGAAAATAGTTCTTATCTACAATATTCTTTTGTACTTTATTAACATTTTATTTATAAAGGTCAAGACTGGTTTCGCTCATGGCGAGCATCAGTTGACAATGCTCGCCACGAGCGAAACCGGTCCTAATGTTGATAAATAAAGAATTGACAGTGTTATGGATATATTTTTACTGAAACACTATTCAATGTTGGCTTAACTTTACTCCATATATAATTTACACTTTAAAATAAATCACTTAATCTTATTAATCTAATGATATATGAGTATCGAGGCGTCTTTACTGAGCCGTCGGCCGTTCAATTTCAACTCTCGATTATAACTGGTTAAGATTTGGAGAGAAAGATATCGGTTTGGTTGAAAGGTCTATTGTAACAATAAGTTGTCATAGATAATTTAACATAGCATAGAGGTAGGATATTATGTATACATAACAACAGTGACCATCCAAAAGGTATATGAATTAGGAATACTTGTATTTTTTAATTTCTTTTCAATGCCAATTGCTTATCACACCTTTTTATTTTATTTTGTTTTTGAGCGAATAACACTGTTCAATTATATTTCTTCTCGTCATGAGCGAAACCGGTCCTAATCTTGATAAATTAAAGTGGAAATAAGTATAAAGGAATATTATGTTTTTTTTAGTATAACGCCTTTCCATCAAGTATTGACAGCGAACACCCAAGAAGTGATTCAGAAGTCCGTTAAGAATTTTTTAAAGTTAAACATTTTTTGCACCGCAAAAATAATTTTTGCTTTCTTCTTTTTATATCGGAAAAAAGAAATTCGTGCATGAACAGAAAGAGATTTTAGGCTCGTGAAAATGGTATGGGAGCTCAAATGGTAACTGCCGCTCTTTATATAACTGCCCCCTAGGCGCACCTTAGGGCAAAGCTAAAGCTCTTATTCTCGGAATTCGGCCCTGGATTCTGCAGAGAATGTGCTGAATATGATGGAACACTTGTGAATTTCTCGAAATGCTGAAACATTTCGGCTCGAGTCTCGAAATTTATATACATTTTGTATGACTGCTAAGCACATAAAATATGATTGATTAGTAATTCTTATTATGAGAAACGAAAAACCTCGCTTGTCAAGTAACTTCACATCTACAAAGAAAAACAAAAAATAATGAATGAACGATCTTAATCCGTGATTGGTCTGCCAAAAGGTTGTAAGTATTTTTTTCTAAAATATATTAAAAATGCTTGTATTTAATTTTATAATTTTTCAACAAATTTTAACAAAAACATAAAATATAAAAAAACTTAGATCAGTGATCTTCAACATATCGACTGTGGCAGCGGTGGGCTGCCAATATCTTAACAAGGGGCTCGGTAAATGTTATCCATTTTTTTATCCATGTCCGCTCCCTATGTCGAGTATATGGCCTCCTAATGAAGGTATCTCAACGAAAGTTATTTTTCTACGAAAACTGCTTGTTACTTAGTCGCTCTACCTCTCTTTTCCAAAGAGAGTAGTAGGGATAAAATAATAAGCATAAGACAGGACTAGTGATTAACTAATAGTTGCGCCCGGTTGAATTGAAGACTCGGAAGAGTGGGAAGCAATCTTAAGACATCACAAACACCCATTCCTTCGAACAGAAAATAGATAAATCGATCGAAAAAATGTTTTTGTGGGACTCACGGACGCCCACAACGCTGAATGAAAAATGAAACGACAACTAATTTTCAAATTTATTCATCTACAGAAATTGCAGTTATGTGATGATCTGATATAAGACGAATGATTTTCTCATCTTAACAAGGGGCTCGCCGGCCGCGCCAAAATTTAACAAGAGGCTCGCGCGAGCCCCCCCGAGCCCCCTCCAGCCCATCCCTGGACTGTGGAAAGGAAAAAGGACGTAACCCACAGTTTTTTCAAAACAGGTTTTTTTCGATAATCACAATGTATCAAACTTAATACACGTTCTATCAAAAGAATGCAAGCTGCAAATGCCGAATTAGTATCTTAATTAAGCTTTTAAGTTGGAAAAAGATGACCTTGTAAAAAATTAAAACCAAGAAAAAATAATGAAATAAAGGTTTTTGCTAGACAATTTTTTTAAAAAAATATTAGATTATGTCAATTAAACACCACTTTAGAAGTCTTCGTGCTCTTTGAGGTTGTGTATGATTCATAATTTGCATATGGCCCAAAATCTTCAAAACACGTTTTGGCGTCACTGTCTTTGTTTCCTTTTCACATTCGATAGGTTCGCGGACCGCCACCGGTCCGCGAAGACTTTTATGTTTCGAAAATTTTTCGACTTAACTTTCTCCTCTATTTTTTTTTCTCCTCGATATTGATGCAAAACGGTGATTGAACTAACGTCATTAAAACAACTGTAACATGTGAAAAATTATTATGAAATTTTGACACGTATTATTTAAATTTCTAAAATTCATATGGATATTTCTAGAGTAGCGCGATCATCTTACGAATTTCTTGAGTGATGTTGGTTGACGACGGTCCGCGGAAATATTTTTTTAAATTTTACCGGATCGCGGAAGTAAAAAGGTTGAAGAACACTGATTTAGATTATTTCACGTATTGTGCTACAAACTGTAACACGTGTTTCGCCTCTTTCAGAGGCAACCTCTAAATAGTAAAATTAAAAACATTTGTACTTAAGCAAGCATTTGCGAAAGTTAGTCTGTCTGAGGATGCCTCTGAAAGAGGCGAAACACGTGTCACAGATTAATAATCAAAGATATTTTATATTAAAATGGGCTTCCACAGAGTTGCCGATGAATTTATCGAAAGTATTTAACAAAAATATGTATCGATAATTATATATTTTTTTTTTATTTAAAAATTCTTCATTTCACATATATTATTTCAAAATTAAATAAGGCATGAATGTTCAATAAAAGCTTAAAAAATGAAAAGTTAATGTAATAATTGATGTTTTTGATTTTGCTAATGTTAAATAATTTTTCCAAAAATAAATAGTGTGTCTTGGTTGAGATGCGATTTTCTAATGAAAAAAGTAGGACGTCCCTGCTTAAGCACGCCACTGGCTCCCTGTTCATTTTTTACAAGACTATTGTTGTTCAATTATGAATGGTATTATTGCTAGAATTTTTTGCTATGGAAAGCCATATTACAATGTCTGCACATGTACCAAGTCTTACTCCATTTTTTCTTGCTGCTATTAGTAACAACATATTTTTAGAAATGCTTTTTGACATTCCTTTTTATGGAATATTTTAAGTTAAAATTGAAAATGAACTCAGTGACTGCACCATCATGTAATCTTCAGAAGGATAAATGGACGCATCAAATGCGTTATGATATCATTCAATTTCGGTTTGTAAAATCAGTTACTATTTTTAATAAAAGTCATAATAAAAAGACTGATTCAGAATAATTTGAGTATCTGTTATAATGATTATACTGAGTCTTCTATAAAAAATGTTGCTTGATATCATAATGATGGCTCTATTTTATTCCATCACTTGAAAACAAGGTTCCTGGACTCAACACTCGGCTAGCTTATTATGTGAAAACACGGCTCCGGAATAAAACGTGTTAAGCTAGATTCATTCAATTAAACAATTTTTTGTATATAAACAATGTAATAATTTCTTTTAACTGTAGGTTTCTCTGTATACAGTAACTCCCTACTTAACTATTTTTGTCAACTATTAACACGTAACCTGGAAATAGAATGAGGCTATGCACAAATAAGTGAAAATAATCCATTCCGGTATTGAGCTTTTTGCAAACAAGCCCACCCGTTGTTGGCAAGATTATTCGAGGCAAAGATCATTACGCAATTGATGATTAGCGTAGGTTTAAGAGGATTAAGAGCTTCTCAGCATAAGGGTCGGCATAACGGTTCTCTCTCTAGGCGTAATCTAACTTTCATGTAGGCACTTGCAACGTGATATACGGCCTGAGTGTACCCGGTTTTGGCGGCCTCTTCTAAGCAGAGATTAGTGCTGCCAACTAGGGGATAAAGTATCTGGATGATCAAGTAACTTATATAAATACCGATGCAATAAAATACACATTTAATAAATTTTGCCTTTTTGAGAAGCATATTGATTAACCGTTTGAATACCGCGCAAATAAATCATTAATATGTCCCATAGATACTGCGTGTTTTTGATAAAAATAATTTTGCCTAATATACACTCGAATTCGATATTTTAAAAACCTATATTGACTCAGTATAGATAGCACTAAATATATTCATCAAAATATTGCTTATATTCTATTAGAATACCCAGTATTTGATTTTTTAAATGTCTTGGGAATCCGTTTTTGCTTGCATATGTTCCGGACACCTGTGTCCGCTTGGTATTCAAGTGGTTAAGTAAAAAAAAATACATACTGCCGGTTTCAACAACGCTAATTGGGATATATGAAAACTGATTTTAAAAATCTATCTCGCTTTCAAGCTTAAAGCATTTTTCTCTTCTCCTTCGCGGCCGATATAGTCATCCTAAAATTCTCATGACTATATTTACTTAAGTGCTCCCAATTTATTCGTACTTGGGTGAAGCTATAACCAAAATGTTTTGTTTCTAAAAACTTGTTCCTCGCGTAGGACATATGAGTCGCCAGTTTCAATGGCTGTTCCACTGATCAACTCATTGCCTAGAAGTGGACATTTTCAGTAACAGTGTTTGTTATTTTTTACTTTTTGATTTTGATGTATTATGTACTGTTTTTTTAAAAAAATTATATTTGTCAAGTGCACGGCGAATGGCCTCAGCAGTAATACCATGTAATGTACTTTTGATTTTTAAGCAATAAATAAATAAACAAGTTAAAGTATAAGAAGATATTTTTCATAATTAACTTAAGTTTATTGTTATTTTCGAATATTAATTTCGATACCCTAGAAAACCTTTACGTCCTTTTGAGGAGTAGCAAAGAATTTCGTACATTACTATTGTTTTGTCTCTTTATATGGTTTCCAAGCTAATCGTATTTGGGTAGCTGTAGAAATAAAAAAATCTTTACAGATAAAAATTGTTAAGTTACACATATGTTTCTGCCAGTAATAACTGACAACAAAATTGACTTAGCTCGTATATAAGTAAGTAGGTTCTTTCAGACAAAAAAAACGTGTCTCAATCTATCGAATTGCATTCATTTTATTTTTTTACCATGTTCGCTCCCAATGTGGAGCATATGGACTCCTTATGGATTTTATCACAACATAAGTATTTCTACGAGAACTGCTTGTTACTCAGTTGCTCAACCTCTCTTTTTTCAAAGAGAGTAGAGATAGAAGGATAGGGCTAGGAAAGGATTAGTGGTAAGCTAATCGCTCTCGATACGCCCCCGTTCATAGGATAGGATGGGTGGGAGGGAGGAATTCAAGACATCCCATACATCCATCCCTTCGAACAGAATTTTATAAATCGATTGAAAAATCAATTTGTAAAACTGTTCGTACTGGGATTCGAACCCGTGACCTCCGTAACCAAAGCCAACGACGTTGACCACTTGACCAAACAGGCTGCAATGCATTCATAAAAAAACATAGTAAATTAAAATTATATAAACAGCAATTGTTAAGGATGTTTGAATTAGGGCCTCTAATCCCGGGATCCTAGATCCCAAAATTCCGGGATCGTGACAGTACTAATCCCAGAATTTTGGAATTGAGAAAATTAGAGAAAGTTTAGCAAGTGTAAATTTTGGCTCTAAAAAAGGCCTCACGTTATTACGTTTTGCAAAATCTGTAAATTCCTGGGTTTTAGACATGAAATTGTTGTCGCCGAGTAAAAATTTCTCAATCCAAGGATCCCGGGAAAAATTGTCAATCCCAAAATCCCGCGATCACAAAAAGGGTCTGGGATTGAATACCCTAGTTTGAATTACAGTAACAAGTACTTGGATAAAGTTATCAAGTAACGAAATACTACTTCGGGTACTCGATACTCGTGTTAACAACTCTACTTGTAAGTGCCCGGGTTAGACTTGTTAACCGTAATCTGAGAAATGGCTATATGCCTGCAATCATTGAATAACTTTACATTTAGGCGAAGTATTTTGGGCAAGCTTAGACTGAGAACCTGTTAGAGAATCGATTCACAATTATTTGTATGTAAATTAAGAGTCATTAATCTGATTCCAATTGGAAGTTGTTGCGTGTGAAGTATTACCCTCGTTTCGGTCACTGTAGATTAGATATAGGTGCCTTTTGTTGCCCTAAGCATATTGTTTAGTAGTAATTGTTTCACGTTAAACATCAAGTATTTCTCGATTGAGACATTAGCGCAAAGGTGTTCAGCCTTTTTGCCCTGGGATCGACTTTTCAATCATAAGTTTTCTCGCGATCGACTTCTAATATGATTCTTATAAGAAATTTTATTAACTCTCGCGGCTCAGAGACTAGAAAAATACTTCTCTGCCGATGGGGGTCGCTTAGGGACCCCAGTGGTTTCCTCATTATTGACCTTATTCTTATGAATTTCAAAAAAAAAAATAGTCCAAGGGCTTTAAAATATCTCTCTGTATCATTCCTTATACATTTTTTTTTATAAAAATCCGTGGATTAATCATATTTTAAGTTTCGCGTAAAAAAAGACGTCATTCCAGTACAAATATGTATTTGAAACTGACGCGTTCAGCCTAGTTATCTTACGAACGATCGCTGATAAGCAGGCGCTTATCTCGTTATCGCATCGCGTTATCGCCTATTTATATAAACTACAAAAGGTCCAAAAAACTATGGTATAAGAACACCTTAATTATAAACATTGTATCACCCATATTAAAAAAGATATTTAAGAAAATGTGGGTATTGGGGGCGCATTTCTTGAGCTTAGAACCGGAAAAATTAAGTAAGGATTTTCTCTTCTTCAAACTTAGAAATGTTTATTTTAAACGCGAAATACATATCATTAGATAGGTATGTGTTAACAAAATAGTTCAATTTTTGTATATTTTATATTTCAATTTTATATTTTTTCAAAATTCCCGGAAGCTTTCGGGATCGACCAAATTTTGCTTTGAGATCGACAGGTCGATCGCGATCTACCGGTTGGACAACCATGCTTTAGCGTATACGTTCTTATGAGGACATCCAATCCCGGACCATAATTTATTATGACCCCGGGATTTCAGAATTCACAATTTATCCCTAAAAATTTACATTTGAGTGTATCTGCGATATCTTATAAATGTAAAAATAAAGATACGTTCGTATTTTAGTAAGCGTGCGATATATAATTTTATTTAAAAAACAATTTAAAAAAAATGTTTGAAACTTATGCGCAATTTAAATATTTAGAAATTGAAAGTTTATACAAGTTAAGTTTGATGTTTTTTTTAAAGTTACTTAAAAATAAATCCAAGGAGAATAGATGTCACAAACACTTATATCGACTGTGGAAAAGAAAAAGGACGTAACCCACACATATCAAATTTTACAGGAGGCGCAAAAAATGTGATGATTTTGGGCCATTTGCAAATTTTGAATTATACACAAACTTGAAGTGCACGGAGACTTATAAGCTGGTGTTTAATTGACATAATCTAAAATTAATTAAAGAAATTGTCTAGAAAAAAATGTTTTTTCAGTCTTTTTTCTTGATTTCAATTTTCATAGGCTCATCTTTTTTCAAACTTAAAAGTTTAATTAAGATACTAATTCGGCATTTGCAGCTTACATCGTTTTGATAGAACGTGTATCGAGTTGTATACATTGTGATTATCGAAAAAAGGCTGTTTTAAAAAAACATTCTTTTTCCTTTCCAGAGTCGATATCTTATACATCAAATGTAAATTTTACGCTGACCTTTCTGGTACTTGAACCCAAACAAATTACCAACTGGACTACAGCGGGCAAAAAAATAAAATATATTCAAATTGTTTTAAATATGATATAATATAACATATTTCACCTCAGGTAATGGCTTCTTCATTGGTTTTGGCTCCAAGAAATATGATTAATAGTCCATTGAGAGTAAGAAACTAGACCAGACCAGTAAGAAAAGTTCAAAGTGTACCAACGACACGTAAAACCACTTCCATGATCTGCGCACTGAACCCATAAATATCTATTTTTATGTAGACCACGATAGATATTTTTTATGAAAAAATTCAAATAATTTTTCTCCATCGCACAATGAAACGGAAATCACGTTTTTAAATTGAATAAAATGTAAAAGAAAAGTAAGAATTGCGACTGAAAAAAAAAACGCTGAGAATATATCGACTGTAGGAAAGAAAAACGACGTAACCCACAGATTTTTCAAAACAGCTTTTTTTGGATAATCACAATGTATCAAACTTCTAGACACACGTTCTATCAAAAGGATGTATGCTTCAAATGCCGAATTAGTATCTAAATTTAGCTTTTAAGTTTGAAAAAGATAAGCGTATGAAAATTAAAACCAAAAAAAAAGATTAAAAAAAAGGTTTTTTCTAGACGATTTCTTTAATTAATATTAGATTATGTCAATTCAAAACCAGTTTAGAAGTCTCCGAGAACTTCAAGGTTGTGTATATTTCAAAATTTGCATATGAACCAAAATCATCAAATCATGTTTTTTGTGCTTCCTGTAAAATTTGCTATGTGTGGGTTACGTCCTTTTTTCTTTCCACAGTCGATATAATACTAGCCGCTATTGATTTGAGTGGAATTGCAAGCGTTGCAATTCCACTCAAATAAAGAAAGTGTTTTAATTGTGTTTATTGAAGTGCATGTTTTCTTTTTCGGTCTGTTTGACGTTTGCTGACGATTGTCTATGGTAAGACACACGCGCTACCTACAGTAAATTAATTGCACTATAACCTTCGCGCAAGTGCAAGCATACGTTGTCAAAATGAACTGTAGGGCAGACATACAAACATTGATTTTTATATATAAGACCTACTGTAAGCTAATTCTACTATGCATATAACCTTCTTAGAAGTGCAAGCAAAAAGTTCGTCAAAGTTTTATTGCAATCGGATGAGTGGTGTGGCAATCCATAAAGTACGAACAGACAAACATTCATTTTTATATATTCGATGATAAGATTAGGGTTACCAATATTTGACTGTTTGCTTAATTTAAAACATGATTTTAAGTAAACGACTTTTTTCTTATTGTCAGCACAAGTAAAGTGTTAACTGTCAAAACTCGTAAAAAATACTTTTTTAGTAGCTTTCTTTTTGTAAGATGTCAATTTAGTGTCAATCAGTTCTATGGTGGAGCGGTTAACGTTGTTGGCTTCCGTGCCGGATCTCACGGGCCCAAAACGAACAGAATTTTTCGATCGATTTCTGTTCAAAGGCAGTGATGTCTTAATTTCTCTCTCACCCATCATATCCCTCAATAAATGGGCGTAGCAAGAGCGATTAGTTAACCTTTAGTCCTATCCTAGCCTTATCTTTCTATTCCTACTACTCCCTTTGGAAAAAAAGAATTTGAGCAACAGCGTAACAAACAGTTCTGGCGGAAAAACTTTTGTTGAGATACCTCCATTTGGAGGTCATATGCTCAGCATTAGGAGCGAACATTAATTCCTAGCAAGGTCAATATTAAAGTTTTTTTTTATTATTTCAAGTATATGTACAGCTTATGCCACCTGTGTGGTCGAGTGTTCAACGCCGTTGGCTTCGGTTACGAAGGTCACGGGTTCGAATCTCAGTACGGACAGTATTACAAATTGATTTTTCAATCGATTTATGAATTTCTGTTCGAAGTTATGGATGTATGTGATGTCTTGAACTCCCCCCTACCACCCATCCTATTCTATGAACGGGGCGTATCGAGAGCGATTAGTTAACTACTAGTCCTGTTTTAGCTCTATCCTTCTATTCCTACTCTCTTTGGAAAAAGAGAGATTGAGCTACTAAGTAACAAGCATTTCTCGTAGAAACACTTCTGTTGTGATAAACTCTATTAGGAGGTCATATGATCCACATTGGGAGCGGCCATGGTAAAAAAATGTGTACAGTAACTAGAAAATTTATACTTAATTTTCACATTCACTGTAACATAAAATATATAATAATAAAAAGCTTCAAATAATACAAAAGAATTATCTATGCTTTTCTTTGTGCGTCACATTTAAAAGGAATAAATGAAAATGAGTAATTATATTTACGAGGTAGCATTTTCTTTTTTTTTTTTGTTTTTGCTTGGCATAAAAAGATTACGCCGGTAATCCTTTTTTTGCAGGACTCGTTTTTGTAACACGTGGATGCCCTTATTTTTCCACCTATGTTTTAAAAAGGATGTGCAGTCGGAAAACAGTATTTTTTATTAAAGTCCTAATTCTTTTTCGGAACAAAAAAACTCTCAACTCCGCCGTCGTCATTATCGAAGTAAGAACAGATATTAACAATGATTATTAATACACGAAAGTATTTTAAAAACATGACTTTTTTTAATAATTCTGTCTGCTAAATACATTTATCACAAGTCGAGAATCTCAATTTCAAAACCTACCTAAAGACCATTTTTGATTTTTTTCAAATTTAGATGCCAACTTGTTCTCTATTTCAATATCTACACCTGGGTTTCCCAAACTATGTTCCCCGGAAGGGACCTAAATAGGTGTTCCGCAAAAATTTGGAATGGTAATCTATACTGCAGTTTATTTAAACATTTTCTACTTCATGATCAAAATCGAGTGATGATGAATCTCTATTGATATTTAAAACCTCAAATATTTAGGTACAGACAGAGATTCTGAAACACTGAGAGCTTTCTATATGAATTACCGACCTAAAAAATAAACTGTATTCCGGTAACATTTCCAGATTTGCCAAGAGTTCCATTGCACAATAAGTTTAGGAAACCCTGATCTACACAATCAATAAATTTATGATTTCAAAACCTCTCTAAGTACAAAACACATTTTAAAAATCTTGATTAGTCTCAAAACCTACTCAAATCTAAAAAGCCCAAAGCAGTTTTTTGCACTTTGCCAACAATTTTGGTTTTTGGATTTGAAAGGTAGATTTGAAACTACGGCGGTCAGTTTAGTGTACACTGTCAATTATTGGTGGACAGAATAATATATACTATAGCAATGAAGCAAGAATTTGTATTTAATTAAAATTTAAAAAACTTTTTTTCCACTGGTTGTGTTATTCGTAATGTTTTTCTTCGTTAAGAATAATATTTAGACTAGCGATGTCCAACACGCAGCCCAGTTGAATATTTTCTGCGGCCCTATTAGAGTTTACAACATTCTACAAATGTATTTTGCATTTTGTTATTCATAAAACAAACAAATCAAAGCAGTGACGTGAATTTGTGAATTCAAAGTTAATTAAAGCATTCAACGACAGATTCTCATACATGAAAAGTATAAGGAAATGTTCAGGATATTTAAAGCTCCATTTAACGTAGTAGAGGTGGAATCCACACCTGCAAATTTATAAATGGAGTTAATAGACCTCCAATCAAGCATCGAGTTAAAATGCTTGAAGAAAATAAACGTGAGTTTTATCAGAAATATATCCCCGAGGATAAATTTCCAAAATTAAAAAAGCTGGCAATGTGCATTACAGTTGCATTTGGGACCACATATCGCTGCGAGTCGTTCTTTTCAAAATTGAAAATAGTAGAAAAAAAATCCCGCAACAGGCTGGCCGATGAAAACTTGACCAATCAAAACCGTAATGTGCATCGAATAAATTTCCAGTTGATATGAAAAAAATATCAAACAGTATTAAAAAAAACAAGTTTCATATTAATTTAAACTTAAAAGCTAAATTTAGATACTAATACAGCATTTGCAGCTTACATAATATTAATAAAACGTGTATCTAGTTGTATACATTGTGACTATTGAAAAAAGCTGTTTCAAAAAAAAAACTGTGGGTTACGTCCGTTTTCCTTTCCACAGACTTTAAGTTAATGCCAATACACTTCAAAATTGCAACATGTTATATGAATTTTTCAATAAATTAATATCTGTATTCCCAAACATTTTTTTTAAATGTTACTTTATAAATAAATACGAGATACGACAAAAATTCTGCTGGCTTTTATTAAATTGTTTTATTTATTTTAAATAAACTTCAGCTCAGGCATTTAAAAAATCCAAACAAAACAAAATGTTGCAGCTCCATTAGTATTTATGAAACTTTTACATATTGCATTTTAATGACAACGACAGTGTCGTTGAGCGATGCTGTCGCTTCAAGAAAGTGTACGTATTCGTTGAATTATGGGTGTTCCTTCCGCCATGGAACGTGATTATCAATAGATCGTAAATCTCGCGGCATTTGCTTAAGCACTAAATCTTCTGTAACTTGCTCAAGATATTCGACGAAGAATAAATCTCAATTTGGCTATTTGATCTTTCTTACGTATCGTATTTTTTAAAAATACGAAGTAAGCAGTAAGGAGAGATTTCTAGCCATTAATAAATGAGTCGAATAGTATCAAAAGTAGAACTATCCATTTTTCGAAGTTCCGAGAAAAACACAAAAAACGTATTGTTGGCTTTTTGAGTTTTATCAATTTAAACTCAATTTTAAACATAGCTTATCAACGAGTGCAACTTAAAATTTGTATGGGACATCACTTAAAGTAACTCTGTGATTGGTCGAAATCCAGATTTAACGAACTGTTTCCAACGTCGTGGACAGTTCTTCTTTTGATACCAAGCATCATTTTATTTTGCGTTTTTGTACTACATTTATTTGATGTTTAAACATTATTTTAATTTCCAGCATTAAAAAAATGTTTAAAAATCATTAGTTTAATTTCGACATATATAGGATAGTTCTGCTTTTGATACCAGACGACTCAAATAAACTTTTATAGGAGCATATCAAATCCGCAGAGCAGTGGCTTCCTTTTACAGATCTCACGGGTTTGAATACTCGGGTAGGGTAAAAATATCTAAGTATTTCAGTTCTACAGTTTTTTATATGTTATACGTTGATAGCTATTTCGGCTTTCGCCATCGTTAGAACTATGCTTTAAACGTAAACTTGCTCAGCTATATATACCGGCTAAGAAGAGATACACAATGTATCATAATATTCACTCTAACATATCGATTCAAACTCTAATTACAATATTGCACTTATTAAATGTGATTTTAGTGTTTCAAAGAACGATACGCAGTCTAGGGTTTTTAATACCATTAATTGGGATAATTTAAACTAATATTTATTATTAATTATGCTACATTAAATTTATAAACTTCTTTTTTAATCTAAGCGTCTTAACAATCAACACTTAATTTTTTATAAAGTAATTGTGTCATTCGTAAAAGTTTTTGTTATATTAAGACAATAAAAATTCGATTTTATAAGGGATTTGTTGGATCCTTGGGGTAGTTTTTTGCTTCCGTGACGGATATTACGGCTTAAAACATTTTTTCAAACAGCTTATCGATTTCTATTCGAGAGCAATGCGTGTTTATGATGTATACAAACACTAAATTTGAATCATTCAAATTATGTACACTCCCACAGATTTTGTCACTAACGACCCGGGTTTCGCCTTTCGTCCAGTCGAAATCTTAAATTATACAAACACTCTTTTAGTGTGTTCACTGTCAATACTTGGTGGAAAGAGATTATATTAATAAAAACACAATATTCCTTTGTCTACTTTATTTAAAGGTCAAAACCGGTTTCGCTCATTGCGAGCATTGTCAACTAACTGATAAGAAATATATAAAAACAGTGATATTTATACAATATAAATTGAATTCTTTTCAATGTCAATTGTATCCTGTACTCATCTTGTACTGTGTTTATCTGTAATTATCGATATACATTTTTGTTAAATACTTTCGATGGATTCAGCAGTAACTTTGTGGAAGTTCACTTTAATATAAAATATAAAATAACTTAGATTATTTCACGTATTGTGCTACAAACTGTAACACGTGTTTCGCCTTTTTTAGAGGCATCTTCCGACAGACTTACTTTCACAAATGCTTGCTTAAGTACGCACGTTTTTAATTTTACTATTCAAAGAGTGTTCGTACTGGGATTCGAACTCGCTGGATCCAACACAGGCCACTACGCCATGTATCCGACTGTGTTTATTTTGATTTTTATTTACTGTAAATAATGAAGTCAATGTACAGAAAGCTTACTTGAAAATAATAGTTCATCACTTACGAACCTAGCGAGGCACAATTCTCCAGTTCTTTTAAGTAAAAAAAAAACTTTAAGAAATCAATCTCTTTTTCTGTGAAGAATGATTATAGGCTCACATAAATAAGGCAACATTTGCCCTCGAGTAACGTTTGGCTTTTTTCGCTTCAAATTTATGTCCGTACGCTAGCCGAGACTTGTCGAGCGAATGATTTAAAAGCTCGAGAATTTCCGTAGTTTTTCTGTAAAACGTAAATACACGCAATCAATATTACGATCTGTTTTTTGTTTTATTTTTTATTTATAAATAGCTTTCCTACTAATTGGGAACAGTATATACTCTAGTAGAATACTCTTGAAATTTTATTTGTTTCTATGAAATATTTTTTAAATATTGGTTGGTACGAAATGTTTTTTTTTTTTAATCCATATTCGCTCCCAATGTGGAGAATATGGTCTCTTAATGGAGGTATCTCAACAGATATTTTTTTTTCTACGAGAACTGTTAATAACCACTAGTCCTACTCTAGCCTTATACTTTTATCCCTGCTACTCTCTTTCTTAAAGAGAAGTTGAGCGACTAACTAACAAACAGTTCTAGTAAAAAATCCGTTGAAATACCTCCATTAAGATGCCATATGCTCCACACTGAGAGCGGATATGGATTTAGAAGCATAATTGACAGTACACACCATAAAAGAGATATTTATTGAACATAAACGTTATATTAAATGAGATGTGTTATTTATGTCAGTGCTTCCCAAACTTTGTCATGTAACGGACCCCTAAATCTGAAAATAGTGATCTGCAGACCCACGAATTTTTTTTATTTCACATGTTCATATTTTATCACAAAGAGTGTTAAAAGAATGAAAATTTTTACCCCCACCCGAAAAACCTGCGGACCCCAGGTTGGGAAGTACTGATTTATGTTACCGTATTCCAGTAAGTAAGAGTTAAATGTTTTCAATTTCCAATTTTAGTAGAAAGTGAGCGTGGTAGTCGAATGAATAAATAATTTGAATCTATCCTGGTCGAAGCCGGGTAATAAGACAAGCTTAATAGTTGTTTAGTATTTATTTAATTTAAGAAAATTATTAAATGATAGGTATAGGGCAACCAAAACACCGGGATTCCAGATTTTGTCTATACCGGTATTGCAGTATCTTTTCTCACAAAGTCTTACAAAGGAAAGGTTATGGAAAATTTTTCACCTTTTATGCTTTTATGTATAACTCTTAGTTTTTTTGTTTGGAAGGGCGATCAACTTTTTCTTAGAAGAATAATAATTCAAGAAGAAAAGATCTATTAATCTTAATTTGTGGGTCGACAGCTTTTCACTTAATTTTCCGACGAATTATTTCTTTAAAATCTGACAATGAAAATCGGATACTGTTTGAAAGGTTTTTTTATTACTAAAAAACCACTCGCTGAAGTTTCAATTTTTTTTCAATTAATTAAGTTGAAACTGAAAAAATATTGTCGATAAAAACTCAATTGATTCATATTAATTTAAGAAATATTATTGCTTCGATTTCAATAATATAGAAAAATATTGATAGAAAAAAAGCATTTAAATAAAAAAAAAATACTTTACACTATAATAAATACAGTGTTATATGGACCTGTTACAGCCAGCGTAATGGGCGTGTTAATATACGTATCGAGAAAGATTAGCTTACCACTAGTTCTATATCAATCCTATTCTTTCAAGTTCTCAATTCTTGAAACATGAAGAGATGTTGAGCAACCGAGTAACTGCCAGTTCTCGTAGAATAAAACCTATTGAGATATTTCCATTTAAAAGCCATATGCATATTGAAAGTAGACATGAATTAAAAAAAATATATCACAGCACAAAATATTTTTATTTATATTTCTAAAGGTGGCGTAAAGACGAAATTGCTGTAAACAATATTCAATAAAAAAAATACTCATTTGTACTAATTCTACTTATACTTCATTTTACAAGGACCGGTTTCGCTCATGACTAACATTTAAAACTGTTTTTAAAAAAAGACAAGGCAATATTACGATGCTAATTTATACAGAACAAAATAAAATTATTAAGGTGGAACAAGCAGTTGGTTATTCAAATAGTTTACGAATAAAGATACAACATATGAATCAGATGGATTTAATTGACTATAATAAAAACGTTAATTATCCCTTAAGTTTAATTTAAAAACTAATAAAAAACAACTTGATTAAAGACTTACGATAAATTGTAATCTGGGAAGTTTTTACAAAATAATTTTTAATGTAACATTAGTAATATTAACAAATAAACGACGAATACATTGTCTTTCCTCCAAGTATTGACAGTAAACACCAAAAATGTTGTTAACAATAAACAGCAGTTTTCTAAAACTATTGCACGTTGTTTTGTTAGAGTTTTAAGAAAGTGGATTTTACATGAATCATTATAGAAATCCAATAATATTTTAAAACTAAATAATCACTTTGCATAAATGAAAATGATCATTGAAACTAAGAGTATGAACAATGTTATAGAATAAGTAAGATCTTTATTTTTTTCTATATAACAAGCCGCCTGTGTGTTCTAGTGGTCAACGTCGTTGGCTTCGGTTGCGGATGTCCCGGGTTCAAATCCCGGTACGGACAGTTTATATAAATTGATTTTTCAATCGATTTATGAATTTCTGCTCGAAGGCATGGATATGTATGTGATGTCTTGAATTCCCCCATCCCACCCATCCTATTTCTATAAACGGGCCGTTTCGAGAGCGATTAGCTAACCACTAGTCCTGTCCTAGCCCAATCCTTCTATTTCTACTCACTTTAGTAAAAGAGAGGTTGAGCAACTGAGTAAGAAGCAGTTCTTGTAAAAAAACACACATATGTTGAGATAAACTCCATTGGGAGCGGACATGGTTTAAAAAACATAATAAGCATCAAAATCTCCCAACCCTTTGAGTTAAAACGATGTCTTTTATAAAAAAAACTCCTTCAGTGATAAAATATTTTCGTTTCAGTATTTGACGAGAATTTCCTTGTAATTTATCAAAAAGCTAGTTAAGCTTTCTATACAGTGTTACTAAAAATGTATGTATATCATAATATTTACATTGAGTGTACAACTATTTATATACTGTTTATACAAAAAGGTTTTCTTTGATTATCCTCACGATGAAAAAGAATTACGTGTGATGTGGAGAGGTGACATCCCTTTGATGGGGTACACTTAATCTAGAATTAGAGCCTGAAAGAAAAAACTTGAATAAACGAGTATAAAAGGACATATTTATTCAAAAGATAAAGCAATATATCCCATACATACATTTGTGACGAAGTCTTCTTGGGATTAGTTTTGACGTTGAATCATTAAGCTTGTTGAAATACTATTCAATATATCCAACAAGCTTGATCTTAATACTGTAGATAGATTCGGCGGTAACTTTGTGGAAGTTCATTTTAATATAAAATATAAAATAACTAAGATTATTCCACATATTGTGCTACAAGCTGTGACACGTTTTTCTTGTCTTTCAGAGGCATTCTCAGACAGACTTACTTTCACAAATTCTTGCTTAAGTACGAATGATTTTAATTTTACTATTCTGACATTATTGGCGGGAGACAGGGAAACATGGAGGTGCCGCGTGGCGGCCATATGCTCCACATAGGGAGCGAACATGGTCGAAGAATTAATTTTGGTGAAATTTCAAATCCGGGCTTAAGAAAATATTCGAATTAAAAAAAAACTTTTTTTTTAATATAGATTTTTGTATAAGCACTTATATGTACGTAAAAGCTCGTCGAAGTCTTATGGCGATTGAATACTTTAATGATAAAAAAGTAAATAATTAAAGTTTTAATAAAATCATTTATTTTACGCAGCACCCACTTAAAATAATAATGAAAATAAAACAATGTTATCCTCGACATCCCTACTAATCCTTGAAAATAAACAAGTGTTTACTAAAACGCAAGGAGTTTTCCTCCTGTGTCCTTGTTAGGGATGTCAACTAAAGCATCTAGTATCGAAATGGTAACACATGTTTCATTAATACCGAAAAAGTAATCATAGGACTATCATGCTTAGATTATTAAAATTTAATCATGGTATACAACCATCTCAAATACACATAAATATCGACTGTGGAAAGGAAAAAGGACGTAACCTAAAGTTTTTTCAAAACAGCATTTTTTCGATAATCACAATGTATCAAACTTGATACACGTTATATTAAAAGGATGTATGCTGCAAATGCCGAATTAGTATCTCAATTAAGCTTTAAAGTTTGAAAAATATGAGCTTGTTAAAAATTAAAACCAAGAAAATTGACTGAAAAAAGGTTTCTTTTAGACAATTTCTTTAATTAATATAAAATTATGTCAATTAAACACCAGTTTAAAAATGTCCGTGCACTTCAAGGTTGTGTATAATTCATAATTTGTATATGGCCCAAAATCATCAAAACACATTTTTTGTGCCTCCTATAAAAAAAAAAGTGTGGGTTACGTTTTTTTTCATTCCACAGTCGATATATTATTCTGTTTTCATAAAATATGACGTATTTATTAAATAAAGCACTTTTTTTAGTAATTGTATTTTTTAAATAAATATGGTGAAAGTATTAATAACCTCAGGGCTATTAATAAAAAAAACTAATAAGATTTAAATAATGTGTAACTAATGATAATTAAATTATATAAAATGTTTAGTTTCACTTGTTTAGTTTTCTTCTTTCCTCGTGTTGAGCGAAGCCAGTCTTGATCATTGATGAATTATTTTTAATTAGTACAAAAAAAATGTTTTATTTTTTTAAACAACATTTTTGTAATACTATAATACAAATAAATAAAAATTCGAAGATTAACGATTCAAAAAACATTTTTTTGTATTAATTCAGAACCAGTTTTGCTCATCATGAGTATTTTAATTGATACGAATATATTTCAATACAGAACTATTTATACTAATTCAAATTGTTACTTACATCCTTTTTGATTTTGTTAAAATAGATATGTATTTATGTATATTATTATCAGTTGAAAAAAGTGAACAAATTCATGACAAACTCAATCATTATAATAGTTTTATGACAATAGACAGAAATAAGACACAAATAAATTGTAAAAAAATATAATAAAATTGAACTCTAGTGTTAGACTATGACGGAATCCTAAGATCTTTACCACTCGGTTACGGTATTCGACATATTTTTAACATCATAAATATATGAAACTCACAATCAATTTAAGAAGGCGTCTGCTTCATTTTGTGATTACTGTAAGTACAAAACCAAAAATTGTACCTATTTTTTATTTTGTAAACAGGAAAAACTAAATAAACAATTTATTTCTTGTTATATAAATATTTTTCTAAATTGAATGAGAATGTTTACAAAAAAATACACGCTTACAAAAGAAAATAATACTTTTCCGAAAAAATCTACACGTGTCTATAATATGTATATTTTAAAAAATAGTCTCAGAGAAAATTGAATTGTTTTAAATAAATTTTGCTTTTGTTTCCTATTAATTTTGGTTGAAAAGATAACATTTTAAAAACAACAATACTATCACAATGTGTACAAAATTACATGTATAATACGAATTTCAATTAAGACTAGAAATAGACGATGATACAGCTGCAACTAAATTGTGATAGACCAATATGGTACATGGAGCCAACACTGATTCCATATAATACAATACACCTCCTATAGTGTTCCCTCCTATAGAGAACGTACTCAACGTCGTTGGCTTCTAACTCAGAGACCACGGGTTCAAATCCCAGTACGGACAGTTTTTTTTTGTTTAATTCATTTCTCGAATTATAGTCAAAGGCATGGATGAATGTGATTGTCTCGAATACCTCTTTAACACACGTCTTATGGCAAAGCAGGAGTGATTATCTAACCACTAGTACTGTCATAGCCCTAGCTTTCTATCACTACGCTGGTTGAAATAAAAAAGTGGTTAAGCAACTGAGTAACAAACAGCTCTCACAAAAACTTTTCGTTTAATATGAACTTTATAAAGAATCCATATGCTTTACATTGAGATCGGACATGGTTAAAAAATCCATACCATTGTCTTTATTTAAATCACAGCTAGGTCTTAGCTTCTAAAATATAAAATATTGCATATTTTTATAATTAAATTGACTTTAAATAAAATTAAATATATTCGCCGCCTGCGTGGTCGAGTGGTCAACATCGTTGGCATCGGTTACGGAGGTCACGGGTTCGAATCCCAGTATGGACAGTTTTAAAAAATATATTTTTCAATCAATTTATGAATTTCTGTTCGAGGGCATGGATGTATGTGATGTCTTGAATTCCCCTCTCCCACCCATCCTATCCTATAAACGAGGCGTATCGAGAGCGATTAGCTAACCACTAGTCCTGTCCTAGCCCTATCCTTCTATTTCTACTCTTTTTGTAAAAAGAGACGTTGAGCGACTGAGTAAAAAAACAGTTCTCGTAGAAAAAATTCTGTTGAGATAACCTCCATTAGGAGTCCATATGCTCCACATTGGGAGCAGACACGGTAAAAAAAATGTATATATATTTTACTGACCTATGCTTTAAAGCGCGGGGGGCAAACTTTTCGGATGGAGGGCCAAATTCTGGAATTCAAAATGAGCGGCGGGCCGCAAGAGAAATACCAGTTTTGTACACTATTTGTTATCATGAAAAAAAACAATCTAATGACAGGAATGGAACTGATTTAGGTCTTTTAACATTTTTTTAAATTAAGGTACTAATTTTGTAGTTGAGATTCTTAAAACTGATTGAAAACTGTTGTTCACATAAAGGTTATTCCAAAAATGCCGATTATTACATTTATTTTCAATCTTTTTTAAAAAGGCGTAAAAGATAAAAACGTGAATCTTTTTTAAAAATATAATATTGCTCGCGGGTCTCAGTTCGCCCGTGCCTGCTTTAAAGTGTCAAATTTATCAAATAGAAAAAAAAACTGTTCTAGAACTATGATATTTTTATTCTACTATAAGAACGTTTATAAAATGATTCCTTTATAACGTATTTTCATCAACAAAAATATAAAAGAGATAGTTTGACATCTCTAGTCTTTATACCTCGACGACTGCTCGTCAGATTAACAGAGATAGGCGTCGTTAAGGTGATGAGCTTTACACAACGTCGCAACGTCTCTCGGTTCGGCGTCTCTCTGGAGATTACATGTGCTTTCACTGGATAGCGTCGGCTTTTGTTAAGGCAAGCTTTTAATTAATTGATCATTGTCTGGTTTCAAGCCGGGATGTGTGTACACGCGCGTTTCCTTGATTGATAAATCGAGTGTTTCCTGCGCGCTACGAAGGATAGCGTGAGCTTTTTCAGTCAAGTTAAATTGAGCCTGGGAAGATTATCGTTGTAAGTTATTTTGGAGCTTTCAGGCCGTGTGGGATGCTACGGTATTGTGTTATCTGTGTTTATTTACAAAGTATTTTTTACAGAATATGAAAACTGGCTCTACACACGACAGTATAAATAAATCATGGTCATAATACATCCTTAATATCAGGTTCATTATTATTAATTACACTTTTAGGGTGTTCACTGTCAATACTTGGTGGAAAGGCATTATATTAATAAAAACACAATAATCCTTTGTACTTCATTCCACTTTATTTAATATGTCAGGACCGGTTTCGCTCATTACGAGCATCGTCAACTGATAAGAAAAAAATATAAAAAAAAAAAAAAAATATATATTTCTTATCAGTTGACGATGCTCGTAATGAGCGAAACCGGTCCTGACATATTAAATAAAGTGGAATGAAGTACAAAGGATTATTGTGTTTTTATTAATATTATAAATTACTATTAAGAAAAACACAATACAGAAAAACCCCCATTTACACTAAAGTCGAGACCGTGTAATTGTGAGTAGTGTAATTGGGGGAGTGAATCTCATACAAAATTAGAGATTTTTTTTTTCGCGAAAAATGTAAAACTTGTAAAAAAATGTACTAAATATTTAGTTACTAGGTGATAAAATGCAAAGCGCGCCAAAATCCAACACATATACAGTCGCTCGGCTATGCATGTATAGCCGTGTTGAATACACAGACGCTAGCCAACATTTGACTGTATGCAACGCACAGTCAACCGTCTCGTAGCAACGACAATGGAATGCGACCGTTCAATTGGAGGATTTGCGGCGAATATTTCAAGCCAGCGCGTAATTCAAGGTAGTGTAATTGATGGTTCAGCTGTATTCTTTATAATAGGGTAAAAATAGCGACGTATTTAGTTCTACAATTTTTATATCAATAATATTCTTTTGTACGTATTTCAACTTTATTTATCAAGATCAGGACCGGTTTTGCTCGTGGCGAACATTATCATCTGATAAGAAATATAATTAAACAGTGCTGTATATAAACTTCTTTAAAAAGTAGACTTAATCTTTTGATTCTTTTAAAGATATACAAGGTAAATATAATTTAAGATTTCGACTGAAGGTGCTTGGTGGAATTTCAATATTAAATTTGAATCATTCAAATTGTGTACACTCCCACAGATTTTGTCACTAACGACCCGGGTATCGCCTTTCGGCATCTTCAGGCGTTCAAGCGCACGGATGAACTTGAACTGACAGTCAGTTCAAGTTCATCCGTGCGCTTGAACGCCTGAAGATGCCGAAAGGCGAAACCCGGGTCGTTAGTGACAAAATCTGTGGGAGTGTACATAATTTGAATGATTCAAATTTAATACAAGGTAAATAGTTTTCGGTATTAATTGCTTTTTGGTCAGAGCAATCTAATAGTAAAAAATCCATAGTAAACCATTACTTTTAGGGTGTTCACTATCAATACTTGGCGGAAAGGCATTATATTAAGAAAAACACAATATTCCTTTGTACTTATTTACATTTTTTATTTATCAAGATCAAACCGGTTTTGCGCGTGGCGAGCATTGTCAACTGATAAGAAATATAATTTAACAGTGATATTTATACAAAAACAAATTGTAATAAAAAGGTGTAATGAACCATTGGCATTGGAAAGAATTTACAAAGAACGTTAATTTTGGGAAATCCGTAATTTCCTGGGTATTTGGATTCGAAATTCTTGGAAGACCATAAAAAAATCAAAGAGTTTGCGTCTTTTTATATAATATTTCAATACTTCAAAACAGGATTGGTGGCCACGGAAAAAAAATATCACACTCAAAAGGAGCCACGGGTCCAAAAATTTAAAGAAACTGACTAACCATTAGTTCTCGTAGAAAATCTTCTGCTGTGAATAAATCCATTAGAAGTCCATTCGCTCTACATTGGAAACGGAAACGTTTTAAAACAAACAATAAATACAAGCCGATGAAAATAATTCTATGATCGCAAATTTAAATCAAACCAACGTATTTTACCGCACCTTTTTACTGACGCAGTTAAAACACTTTCGGCTCCGGCCCAAATCAAGTAAAATTGTGTCGTGTGCCCGGTTTATTTTTGAATAATTGCATTTATGACTTACTAAAAGGCTATAACTGTGAAACCATAAGGTCAAATCAAATGAAACCTTTTGTGGTTGTTTGAAAGACTCTTGTTATTCAATTATGTATGGTATTATTGCTAGAATTTTCTGCTATGGAAAGCCATATTATAATGTTTGCACATGTACCGAGTCTTATTCCATTTTTTGCTTGGCGCCCACCTTGCAGATTCAATTGGGCTTATTTATTTTTTCTTGCTGTTAACAGTAAAAAATATTTGTAGAAAAGCTTTTTGACATTCTTTTTTATAGAATATTTAAAGCTAAAATTGAAAATGAACTTAGTGACTGCACCATCATGTAATCTTTTGAAGGACAAATGGACGCATCAAATGCGTTATGATATCCTTAAATTTTGGTTGGTAAAATCAGGAAATTAATGTTTTAAAAACCTCAGTTTGCATACCATTCTTTGAAACACTAGAATCAAATTTAATAAGTGTAATATTGTAATTGTAATTTGAATTACGATGTTGGAGTGAATAACATGATGCATTGTGTATCTCTTCGGAGCCAGTATATGAGCAAAATGTAAGTTTGAGCATAGTTCTGACTATGGCGAACAACTCATACTGTTGAACTAAATAGTTAATGTTTGTACCATATTAAAATCAGTTACTATTTTTAATAAAAGTAATAATTAAAAGACTGATTTAGAATAATTTTAGTATCTGTTATAATGATCTTACTTAGTCTTCTATACAAAATGTTGCTTGATACCACAATGATGGCTTTATTTTAAAGCATAGAAACCCATCACGTGAAAACACGGTACCGGGATCCAACGTGTTAAGTGTTCAAAATTACACGATTCGTTCTTTAGTAATCGTTTTCCCCTACACAAACTGGCATTTAAAAGCAAGTGGTTGTATAAAGGTTCTTATTTCCATTTTGACTCAATTCTCAGTTAGTTAAAAGAACAATCCCCTGAACGTGGCATGCGTGCCCATGTCAATAATAACCATAAGGCCGTAATCAAGTTTGGATTCGCTTATTTTTATGATGATACGCCAGATGGCGTGAAATAAAGTGGCATAGGATGCGTGTCTTCACTTAAGTGGAAGAAGTTACTTACTCTAAGGGTTGCTTAAGTGTTTTCATAATTTTCCCACCTGGGGTTTTAAGCTCACGCCCAAGGCGAGCTTTCACGGAAGCTTTTGGATATGACAACGATACGTTTTGATTTGCACCCCAAAATGCTGTTTTTTTTTAAAAAATATATATCGACTTTGGAAAGGAAAAAGGACGTAACCCACACTTATAAAATTTTACAGGAGGCGCTGAAAACGTGTTTTGATGATTTTGTGACATATGCAAATTATGAATTATACACTACCTTGAAGTGCACGAAGACTTCTTAATTGGTGTTTAATTGACACAACCTAATATTAATTAAAGAAATTGTCTTGGAAAAACCTTTATTTCAGTGTTTTTTCTTGGTTCTAATTTTTAAAGGTCATCTTTTTCAAGCATAAAAGCTAAATTTAGATACTTATTCGGTATTTTCAGCTTCCATCCTTTTGATAGAATGTGTGTCAAGTTGTATGTATTGTGATTATCGAAAAAAGCTTTTAAAAGTATATTATAGGTGTTTAGCATTTTAATTTTGTGTAATTATAATGTACATAATTTGTAAATCCTTTTCATTGTTAATAGTTGCCTACACCTTTTATTTAAATTTAAATTTTTTATAAATAGCACTGTTTATATTTTTTTCTCATCAGTTGATAATGCTCGCGATGAGCGAAACTGGTTCTGAGCAAATAAAATTTTATGTGGAAAAAGTACTTAAAAATGTTTTAATATTTTTATTTTTTACTTATACCATATGTAATGTTTCTTGGTTTTGTTTTTTATACAATTATAAATATTGATATCTTTTCAATAAAAGATTGCCTTAATTTTTACGTTACATTCAAGCTTTCTACAAATTAAAACTGTAACCAGTATACACCTAAAACATAATGATATCGTTTATTAGTAAAATATGTAAAACAATCTGTTACAAATATGCTATGTAATATATACAATTGAAAGATTTATTTGTTAAAACGAAAATTTCCCTTTTTCTTGATGTTTCAACGTTAAGATGAAAAATGTAGCAAAATCACAACATACAGTTACCCTTATTATGCTGCATTTGCAGTAACGATGCTATTAACCAAGAAAATAGGCAGTTTGTAGAATGCATCCATTAAAGCATCCAGTGGAAGCAGGCCATTATGATTTCTTTCCTGAGAAAAAGCGATCAGTCGTTGACCTCTGCGCAAACAGACTCAAAGGTCAAAAAAAAGCTCGCCAGAGAAAATACGTCAATGTTATTCTTAATGAAAGAGATTAAATTCAAGGGTTTTTGTCGATGTATAACAACTCATTAGTGTAGTGAAATAATATTCCACTTTTTTGTGTATCACATTACTTTATTTGTAGAAGAATTGTTTTGATTTTTTACGGAATGAAAAATAGTAATAAGATAAAAAATACCACAGTTTTTAAGTTCTACCGATATTAATTTAATATGATTGATAGCTATTTCGGCATATGTCTTCATCAGATTAATTTTTGTGTATGTTAAAATAACGGAATATTTTTTCTATAGCATAAATTAAATATTTTATTATTTTTATTTTTTTTAACCATGTCCGATCCCAATGTAGAGCAAATGGACTCCTAATGGAGTTTATCTCAACATAAGTGTTTCTACGAGAACTGCTTGGTACTCGGTTGCTTAACCTCTCTTTTTCCAAAGAGAGTAGGGATAGAAGGATAGAGCTAGGACAGGACTAGTGGTAACCTAATCGCTCTCAATACGCCCCGTTCATAGGAAAGGATGGGTGGGAGAGGGGAATTCAAGACATCACATACATCCATGCCTTCGAACAGAAATTCATAAATCGATTGAAAAATCAATTAATAAAACTGCCCGTACCGAGATTTGAACCCGTGCCCTCCGTAACTGAAGCCAACAACGCTGACCACTCGGCCACACAGGCGGTAAATGCATATAAAATGTAAAATTTAAAAATTTCAGTTAATTTATTTCCATAAAGAATATAAAACATTTTTGATATTTAAGTAGCGATATAACATCATCAATTATAACAAAATACCAGGCCCATAGAAATATTCTGTGACCAGAACCAGGAGTCTAATACTTCATACATTGCTTGTTTTTTCAAATTCTTTTATTTACAACACTTTTTACCAACAGTCGGATCCATAGCGCAGTTGTCAACGAGGTTGGTTTTCGTCACGGATTGGGTTTGAATCACAGTACAAAGCAAAGTGAGAGAGGTTAGTCAACCACTAGTCTTGTTTAACCCTATTCTTCTATACTCTTCGGGAAAAAAGGGACGCTAAGAAACTGAGTTACAAACAGTCCTCGTAAAAAAACTTCTGTTTTGATACCTCAATTAGGAAGCTGTATGCTTGAGATTATGGACGGACACTTATTATAAAGAAACAAAAAAAACATTGATGTTTTAGAAAAAGAAATATTCCTTAATTTTAAAATTTACAAAAATGAATCTCTTACACACTTCTCGAGTGATTACAGCTGGTCAAAGAAGAATGGGGGAATATTAGCTTTGCAGCAATTCAAGTTGATTGTTATTTTCAGAAATTATTAATTTTTAAAATTGAGTAATGTTCCTTCCCATTAAAACTTGTTGATGATGAAGATCAAATATCGTAGTACTTAATTATTAAGTGACATTGAAAAAAATGATGTTTACAACAAAAGATAATCCAGGAAAACTTGTAAGCTTAAATATATCCAATATACTACTTAATAAAGCAACGCATAAAAGCTACGAAAAGCTCCTTCTATAGAATGATTGGATATTGCATCTTTATCACGCCCCTATAATATATGACATAATCAGCTAAACCCCCTTCGATTATAGCAGCACCTTGCAAAAGCTGTTTTATAACGCAATAAGTCTATGAGAGTGTATTGTTGCGGTGACCATGTTATCGTGTCCTTAAAAGGGGACATTTTTAAGCCATTAAAGCTTAATTCATATTTATAAATTTAATATATAAAAATGAATGTTTGTTTTTTTTGTTCGTATTTTATGCGTTTCCACACAGTTCATCCAATTGCAATAAATCTTTGAAAAAAAATTGCTTGCACTTGCGCGAAGGTTAAAAGCATAGTAAAATAACTTACAGCGGATCGTTTATATAGAAATTAATGTTTGTATGTCTGCCATACCGTTCATTTTGTCAACATATTGCTTGCACTTGCACGAAGGTTATAGGCATAGTACACTTACAGTAGGTGGTGCTTGTGTCGTACCACAGACAATCGGCAGCAAAAACCAATCGTCAAACAGACAGAAAAAGAAAACATATTGTGTATCCAAAAGCACTTTAATAAACACAATTTAAGCACAAACACGCCGGGTACCGGCTAGTTTATTATAAAATTAAGTTAGATATTTTATTCATTCCACTGATAGTGTAAGTGATAGTGAAACGTGTTTCGCCTTTTTTAAAAATATCTTCAGAAAACATTATTATAAGGTTATATAATTAATTGCTAAGCATTTTAAGATGATATTTAGCACTACTATTGTTTGTATCAGTCTTCTTTCCTAGCGTTCAGTAGAAAGAAAAAAAAATCAATTTTCATTCATAGTATAATAAATTATAATCAAGTTTCACTTTTCAAAGAAGTGAAACACGTGATAAAATTAATTACATAATCAATTAAACAACAAAGTTATCAAAATTAATTTTATCAACTCTTGATGGAATGGTATTATATTAAAAAATAAAACACTCTTTAAACTAATTATAAACAGTTGACGTGTATTTCTTCTAAGCCAGTGTATAAAGCTTAGCAAATGCAAGCTTAAACATAGTTCTGACGATAGCACTCGCTGAAATAGCTATTAATCAATATTATAAATACAACTGTTTACCCTATTCCATCACTGAACACTAATCTTTTATTCTTTTTTCATGTAACAATACATATAATGTACCTGGCCATATATTTCTTTCGGCTTATACGAGGCCAAATTGAAAATTCCACCATTCTTGAGAATGTTAATCTAAATGTTCCTGATTATTTTTTGAGGAATCGTGGACATGAATTGTTTGTTCTCCCAAGGTGTAGAACCAGTCTGCTAATGGGGATGCCACTGGGGAGAGCTTTAACGGTGTCCAACAATATTGCTTCGGATGTCGACATATTCCACGTAGACGTGGGTGAGTTCCAACGAATACTATTTTGTGTGTATTAAAGTAGAATTCGTCGGAGCTTACTCGGTTGACTTCCTTGCCATTTTTTTCTACTGTTTTTAATATCAAATTGTATTCTTTTTTTTCTTCATTGTAAAAGTTTTAAGTTTATACTTTGTCAACCTTGTTCAATGATAAATAAATTATACAAAGCATGATTTTTTTTTTGAATAAATAACCTAGCGACATTGATTTTAAAATATATGACATATGGGCGCAGTACATGTATGGTAGTTATCTTCCGTGGCAGGGTCCCTCCTGCAGGATGCCATTATCGTTGACTCTCTCAATTGGCAATAATCCTTGTTCGACATGAAAAGTCTCTTAGCATCGTCTCAAGCTGGCACATATTATCTGAAAGAGCTGCTTAAAACAAAGGCCAAACATCTTATACAGCCTTTTAAATGTTATGATATCATTTGTTCATATTTTAATTGATTTATATAGCAATATTTCAAAGCTTTAGAAAAAAATTGTTGATTACATATTTTTAGTTTTGCACGTACCGATATTTCAGTATATCAACTTAAATACCGATATTTTGGTTTTTGTAATACCGGTTTTGCAATTTCTACTAATGGAGGATCATATGTTTTTTTTGTGCATCAAATTTATAGCACTTTAAGTCCTAAGGCACGTTCGCTCTTCTCTCCTTCATCGTTGATGTTTTGGTCATTTGAATTTCTTTATTTTCGCTTTTGACGGAAGGGCGTGATCGTTACAGAGGTGAGCAATTCTTAGTGAAGCCAGTTTACGAGAAAAACATATGTAAATCTTATAATATCTACCTTCCATATACTACACTCATACATGTACATACACATACATTTAAAAGAGTCATTAACATGATTCTAATTAGAAGATTCAATCCCGGACCCTTTTTGTGATCCCGGGATCCCGATATTGATCATTCTCCATTAAATTGTGTCACAATTGTTTAACCGTTTGAATACCGCGAAAATAAATCATTAATATGTCCCAGAGATACTGCGTGTTTTTGAGAAAAATAATTTTGCCTAATATACATTCGAATTCGATGTTTTAAAAACCTATATTGACTCAATATAGATAGAACTACACATATTTATCAAAATATTGCTTATATTCCATTAGAATACCAATTATTTGTTTTTTTAAATGTCTTGGACATCCGTGTTCGCTTGCATATGTTCCGGACACCTGTGTCCGCTTGGTATTCAAGTGGTTTAATTCATGGAGGCTTTCGGAATCTTTTTTTAGGTAAATGAACGATTTAAAAAAAATTCTCTCGCCGGCAGATTTCAAAAACCTGACGATTTACGAATTGACAGAAAAAAAGTGAGAGCTTTTTTTTAAACTTTATATTTTCAGAACGTTACGACTACCATTGACTCCAATGCAAAATTTACGGAATTCAACAATTTTTCCACTTGTTATCCTCAATCACGCAATCCGGGATTAGTACCATCACAATCCCGAGATTTCAGGATTCGAGATCCCGGGCATGAAGAACCTAATAATAAATTGTGTTAATACGTTGTAGAGCAATATTATAGTCTTTAAGAGTCATCACCTTTGTAATGTTGATTTTACTCATTGTGTAAAGAAGTCTACACCACAAATAAAAGTTTGAAAATTCTTAAACTAATATTTCAACAGCAAAACTATATTAATAAAAGGTTCAAACTATCATTCATTATATATACATAAATGCCAATCACCATACGTTTTTGTTATCCAGTACATCGTCAGAGTTTTCCATCAATCATTGGAAATGCTTTTCTATTAAATAAAATGCTGAAGAGAAGCTGAATTTTCTTGTACCGTCCATAATTACTTATTGATTTTGCATTTGAAGGAAAAGAAGTGTACATCCCATTAGCTATTCAAAAATATTCAGCATTGAAAAATACTGCGAGAAAAATTATATTTTCTTCATAATAAACCGACTGCAGAGTGGAGATTTAAATTTGAAATACTTTTAAAATTAAACAAAAGAAAAAATATGCAAAGTATTTTTATAATGTTTATATTTCCAACGTTTTCATGAATCGATTAGTAAACAGAAGGAAAGCATCGGTGTAAAAAGTTGGTTTGTTTAAGCATGTTTGTTTACCAATTTATAAGTTTACTAAAATTTGGTATTTTTGTAAATATAAACCACATTTTTAGAAACAGTCAAGTTGAATGCGAATGTTTATCATTTATATGACAATGATTTTTTTGTAGTAAAATGATTCCTTATGATATCGACTGTGGAATTGAAAAGTGTCATAACCCACACAAAACAAATTTTACAGGATACAAAAAAACGTGTTTTGGTAATTTTGGGCTATATACAAATTATGAAATAAACACAACCTTGAAGTGCACGGAGACTTCTAAACTGGTGTTTAATTAATAATATTAATTAAAGAAATCGTCTAAGAAAAACCTTTTTTCCAGTCTTTTTTCTTGGTTCTTTTTTCAATTTTCACAAGGCCACCTTTTTTAAAACTTAAAAGTTAAATTTAGATATTAATTCGACATTTGCAGCTTACGTCATTTTAATAGAACGTGTTTCAAGTTATATACATTGTGATTATCGAAAAAAAGCAGTTTTGAAAAAACTGTGGGTTACCTTTTTTTTCCTTTCCACAATCGATTTGTGAAAAATGAATAATATTTTATTAAAAACAATTTATGACAATAAAAAATATTAAACAAAAATAATAAAAGATTTTAGTATTTTTTCCACTTAAAATTTATTTGAGCAGGACCGATTTCGCTTCTTGCGAGCATTATCAACTGATAAGAAAAATGACATCATTTACCACTTAATTTATTGATGATTTTCGAATTGTATGTTATAGGTGTTAATAATTTTGTGTAATTATAATGTAATTTGTTAATCCTTTTCATTGTTAGTAGTTGCTTACACCTTTTTATTTCAATTTAACTTGTTTAAATAGCACTGTTTATTTATTTTTCTTATCAAATAAATCCTGATTTTATGTGGAAAAAGTACTAAAAATCTTTTATTATTTTTAATATAATGCCATTCCACCAAGTATTGACAGTGAACACCTTAAAAGTGACCAAAAAAATATTTGATTAATCAGAGACCTTCAAACATTAAAATTACTCTACTGTAAAATTTTTAAAAGATAATATACAAAATAGAGCCATCTAACTACAGATTTAATCTAAGTCTAAATAAAAAATGTGGTATTTTTAATTTTTTAGCTTGCTACCAAATTACTAAAAAACATTATTTCTTATATATATGTACTGTTTTCCTAGCTGCGAACTTTTTCACCGAATGCCTGGATTTTGTTCAACAGGAAACTAAACAAAAGTTAATCATTGACTGTCAGTTTTTGGCAACTGATGCGTCCGCCCTAGGGATGACAAACCTGGCATCGATTACCTGTACCTGTTTTGTCTGCCTTAATGGTAATGTTCTTTCTACTTTCTAAAGCGATCGAAATATCGATTTGCAAATTGATTTTTAAACCAAATGTTATTAAGCCATGTTTGAGACTGGTTTCTAAAAATATTTTCAAAAATTATTTTTATCTACTAAATTACATTCATGGTTCATGTTTCAACAATTTTGGAATGATCCTTGTTATAAAATTATACTCTCAAGTAATTTCTCACTTATTTTTTAAAATTAGAAGGGTGGAAGAATTTTTTAAGACATCACAAACACACATGCCTACGAACAGATATTAATATATCAATTTAAAAAATGCTGTCAGTATTGGGACTCGACCAGTAAGATACGTCTCGCTAAACGCTGTGTCACGAACTTGACTGGCTTTTGGTTTTTTATCCATGTCCGCTCCCAATGTAGAGCATATGACCTCCTAATGGGGTATCTCAAATGAAGTTTTTTTTTCTACGAGAACTGTTTGTTAGTCAGCCGCTCAACCTCACTATTTTTCAATGGGAGTTTTAGAAAATGAAGGAAAATACTAGAACAGTGGTTAACTAATCGCTATTCCTACACCCAGTTATTAAAGGATCAGAAGTATGGGAGGAGAGGAAATAATGTGAATTGACATCACAAACACCCAGTGTTAGATCACAACTTTTAATTGAATGATTCTCAAATTCATTGTGATCTTACCGGTAGTCGAACCCAGACCTGCGTGATCGGTAGAGCAAGCTCTAACCAACTGGGCCACAGCAGGCAATTTTTGTTACCAGTCAATAAATCAACATGTCATTGCCAAGCGGACAGCATAAACTATTGTATTTAAAAACGTCAATAAACTATCTGGATCGCGTCGACTATGAGTTGAATACAAAAATGCGACCGACACAGTGGCATATCGCTGAAACTCATAAATAACAAATTATTCCATTAAAAACATTGAAACAGCGTGCACGGAATGGTTGGCGGCCCCGCTCCAATCGCGTTCATACAGACGTAATAGCATCAATTAAATAACGTCATTTTAGATTCCATGTTGATTCGAGCAATAAAGTTAATTTGCAAAACGTCCCCGTTTATTGAAAGAGAGTCATTTTTTATGTCTGTGAAATCCAAACGTAAAATAAATCTAGTTTAGTGATCATGAAACGGAAACTAAACCAAAGCAATAATATATTTTTTTGTTATTTATTTACTACAGACTGAGACATCCTATCCTGAAATCCAGGAATTGAGATATTAGTTATCCCGGAATTTCGGAATTGACGACAAGAGTTACAAAATTCCCGAAAAGCTGTTGTTGAAAATAGGCAACCTGAGGAAATTTTCAATTTTGAAAATTCCGCAAACTCCCGAGTCTTTCATATTGGAAATTCTGGAAGAGCTAAAATAGAAAAAAGTTTTTTTGTCTTTTCGTTTTGGGAATTCGGTAAATTTCTTTAAAAAAAAGTCTCAATTTTTTTCATGTTAGAAAATTCCGTAAATTACCAGGATTTCAAAATCACCGTTTAAAAATTTCTCAATTCCGAATCCCAAATTTTTACACGACTTTATGATAAATGAAATTCAATCCTGGAATAACGGGATTCAAAAAATTGGGAATTTCGAAATCTCTGGATTACAAAAAGGGTTAGCCTTACTACAGACGTATAATAAACGTTCAAATGACTACCTATTTTATAACAATTAAATTAAAATAATTTAAATTCACTCTCTTAAATTAATATTGTTTATTATTAAAAATTATCACTTTTTAGGTGATCACTGTCAATACTCTTTTGTATTTCAATAAAATTTAAAATAGTTATTTTGTTTTTTTATTGAGCAAATTAATTTGGGGGTAAGCAGTAATTTCTTTTTAAATATACTTTTTACCATTACGAATAGGTTATTCAATCCCGGAGCCTTTTTCCAATTCCGGGATTGGGATTAGCTCACCGAGGAATTTGAAATCCTAAATTCCCTATACTTTTTCCTCAGATTATCTCCAAACCTTGTTTTTTTTAGCTCATCGAGGAATTTAAAATCCCCGATTTGGTATACTTTTTCCCCAATTTGTCACAAAAACTAGTTTTTTTTTTTAGCTTGCCGAGGAATTTTAAATCCACAATTTGCCAATTTCGTGTCGATTTTCGGGATTTGCTAAAAATTTCTAAATCCTGGGAATTCGGGATCAGAAAATTTAACGGGATCTCGAATCCCGAGATGCCCTAGTTACCAAGTATTTTTTATTATAAATATTATGTTGTTCAAGTTTACAACATTGTATAATTTTTTTTTAACATATCGAAAGTATTTTTTAGCACCATAGAAGAAGTTTTATAGTTTACTTTGTTCAGTATAAATAGTACTGTATTAATGTTTATTCTCTTCAGTTGAAAATGATCGCGATACGTTTCCGGTTGTGCTATATTGCATGTTTAGTATTATAATATTATTTATAACAATAATAAAAAAAAAATACCACATTTAAATATCCTTTGTCAATTGGTTTGCTTGTGAAACAATTTTTGAAAAGTAATGTTATTATTAAACGGGAAATGGAAATGCGAAATGAAAAAATAAATATTTCTTTTACCTTTACTTGAAACTTAATTGCTCATACGTATTTAAAATTAGTATCCAACATTTTATTCATTCTCTGTTATTCTTTGTTCATATTTTGCTTATTTTTTATTCAAAATTAATTTGAATGAAATTTATTTTATAAAATGTTGTAAACTTGAACAATATAATATTTATAATAAAAAAATACTTATGATACTTTTTCTTGGTTTGCCCGAGAAGCAGCTTGTTGTAAATGTGAATAAATGTATGAAGAAAACCATAAACTTAAATGTCAATGAATGTTTCCTCGTTATATCCGAGTACTCGCTATTTTGGTGATCACAATAACCAAGTTAGACTGTATTTTGTTTGTTTGTGAGATACAGCGTTTACACATCCTGTGACACGTTGCATTATATTCACAAAGTAAATATTAATGATGAATTTCGGCATTTTCGCAAAAAACAAAAAGAACAAACGGCTAAAAAATAAAATTAATTGCTTTTGAAGCACGTGTGTTTGATAAAATAATTAAAATATCAAATGATTTTGCTCGCCGACTTAATTGCAACAAAACCTTTTTTGTTTAAAAATTGAAATATTCGCAATTTTTTTTCCATTCACATGCGTCCAAATTTTAAACAGTGAAACGCCAATCAATTTATTGTTCGGCAATTTTTTTTTAATTAAAAAAAAAACAATTATGGGTTATTAGTTCAAGGGTCAACTTCATTGGCTTCCGTGAAGGATTTTACCAGTTCAAATCACAGAAAAAACAGCATTATTTCAATCGATGTATCGTTTGTTTTGTTCGAGGTCTAATTTTAAAATATAAAGGCGCTGTTAGAGCAATTAGCTAACCACTAATCCTGCTTTAACCCTATCTTTCCTATCCTTTTTTTATCTATATCCACTCCCAATGTAGAGCATATGGCCTCCTAATGGTGGTATCTCAACAGATTTTTTTCTGAAAGAACTGTTTGTTATTCAGTTGAACAACCTCTCTTATTCAAACAAAGTAGTAGGGATAGAGGGATAAGGCTAGGACAGGACAAGTGGTTAACTAATCGATTTAGCTACGCCTGGTTGTTAAAGGATTGAAAATGGTGAGAAGGAATTTTTAGACATCACAAACACCCATGACTTCGATACAGATATCGATAAATCGATCGAAAAAGTGCGGTTTGTACTGGGACTCGAACTCATGATGTCTGGCACGGAAGTTTACGACGCTAACCGCTGCTCCATAGGACCCGACAAGAGAGCGATTAATTAACTACTTATCCTGTTCTAACCCTTTAAGAGATCTTGAGCATCTGAGTAACAACCAGCTCTTCAGTAAATCTGCGAAAGACTTAAAAAAACAGTGAGCAAATTTCTTGAAATCTGCCAGAGACCTACAATTTTTCAATCCTGAATTCCCGAATTTATCGACGATTTTTAAGTGAATGTTCAATTCCGGGATCTTTGGATTGGAAAAATTGTAAATCTCGAAATTCTGGTATTACAAAAAGTTTCCAAGATTGAATTCCTTAGTTGATATTATTAAAAAAAGAAATAAGACTGGTGGAGATGAACTAATCTTAAAAGCACTGAATGGTTTGAAAAGAGAGTAAATCGGCAAAACGAAAACAATTAAAAATTATTCGATCAGTATTTCAAAAAATTCCAATACTTTTAAATTAGTTTATTCACTCGCTTTTCCAATTTTGATTGATTATCATCGCTCGGGAAATGCAAATATTTGATGAAAAACTGTAATTGATTGCATTTATAGGCGAAGTTTTACCTGGAAACAGCAATAATAATTGCTTAACAGAATTGAAATGTTTATGCGATAAAAAACAACAATTATCTAGAGTGTATAAATGCAGTGTAATGTTACAAAGCTAAAAGAGCTTTCATGACATTTTGTAAAAGATAACTAAAAACTTTCAGTATTTATTTCCATTTCAAGATTTAAAAAAAGTAAGCACCGTATCTTTACTTATTATTCAAAAGCTTTTTTTGTATTTTACTTTCTAGAATTTTAAACAATTCGAATTTTGAAATATTTTTGGGTATTTAAAATAATCAATCATTTGTTTAAAAGTTTTAAAAAAGTGAATTACAAGTTCACGTGTAATTATGGTATCTTAACCACTTGAATACCAAGCGGACACAGGTGTCCGAAATATATGCAAACGAACACGGATGTCCAAGACATTTAAAAAATCAAATACTTGGTATTCTAATAGAGTATAAGCAATATTTTGATGAATTTATCTAGTGCTATCTATACTGAGTCAATATAGGTTTTCAAAATATCGAATTCGAGTGTATATTAGGCAAAATTATTTTTTTCAAAAACACGCAGTATCTCTGGGACATATTAATGATTTATTTGCGCGGTATTCAAACGGTTAGTAAACATTATTATATTTTTAACTGCATTAATATGAAGACTGTGGAAAAGCAGTAAGACGTAACCCGCAGCTTTTTTAAAACAGCTTTTTTTGGATAATCACAATGTATCAATAGATCTTGATACACGTTCTATCAAAAAGATGTAAAATGAAAATGCTGAATTAGTATCTTCATTTAGCTTTTATGTTTGAAAAAAGAAGAGCTTGTGAAAATTGCAGCTGGGAAAAGGAACTTAAAAAAAGATTGTTATTGAAAAAATATATCAAACTAATACTAGATTAAGTTAATTAAAAACCAGTTTATCAGTCTCGGTGCAATTCATGTTTGTGAACATTTCATATTTTGTCCATTTCATAATTAAAAGTGTCCTGTTTTTATGTACAGGATACATCCTTTTTATTTTACACAGTCAAATCAATTTAAACGTATGTTGTTAATGGTAATATGAACTGAGGTTTCACTAGTAAATATATGTTTTTTAAATTTATCATCGTTACCTGCCAAAAATGTTTATTGCACCTTATGGCTTATCAGATCACAATAGCCAAAACAATGTTACATTTAAAATAGTAGTGACTGGGGAAATCACAGCTTTTGGTAAATACTGTTCTACAAACATCAGAGTGATGATTTGTATTGATTGTTTCAGACATGAGTTTCGCTGTAATTATTTAACAGGGTTTTATTGAAACTACATTTGCTTATACATATAACACGTAAAGAGGTTTTTTTAGAAGTATAATACTTTAAAATTAAATAAAACACACCAGTAGTCGTACTGGCCATAGTATTGGCTTTATTGAACAGATAATTATTTATGCCATTAATTTTAAGCCTTTAATTGCATGATTTTGTACTTTGAAATAAAAACACTATTTTCATGTAAAATGGTAGCTGTGATTGCATTATATATTTTCATAAAAAAACAGTTAGTAATCGTGGACATGAATTGTTTGTTCTTCCAAGGTGTAGAACCAGCCTGCCAATGAGGATGCCACTGGGGAGAGCTTTAACTCTCGTGGCTTTAATTTTAATTTATAATTTTGTGTTATTTTAGAATCACTTTTAATGTAATTGGTAATTTCTTTTCAATGCCAATTGTTGTTTATAACTGTTCATTTTTGTATAAATAGCATTGTTAAATTATATTTCTTATCAGTTGACGATGCTCGTAATGAGCGAAACCGGTCCTGACATATTAAATAAAGTGGAATGGAGTACAAAGGAATATTGTGTTTTTACTAATATAATGCCTTTCCACCAAGTATTGATAGTGAACACCCTAAAAGTGATCAATAAATATCAGTTGGTGTTATTGATCTTTCCACTGCAAACATGTTAAATATTACAAAATACTGAAAATCGGGATATAGTTATCTAAATAAATACCTGGATAAATAGCATGTTTATTTTAAATAAAACTTTTATCGTCTCCCGAATTGAGTACTTAAAAAATTGTGTTTATAGAATTCGTGTTGTATTGCAATAAAACGTCGAAAGCTGAAGCGGAAAACAATACATACATATGCATCTACATATAGAAAACTATTCGATCAAATTTCTATTGTTTGAAAGACGCATATGCATTTTAAAGCAGTAGTACAACAAAAGAGTACGTGTAATGTAGAGGTCTACACGGGCCCGGGCCTGGCCCGCGGGTTCTTACGCGACTCGGCCCGTGGGCCGGGCTCGGGTGGGTAAGCGCAATTGAGAGTCGGGTTCAGGCCGGGCCGGGCATTTGGAATTTGGGATATAATCTGAGGAAAAATATAGCAAATCGAGGATTTCAAATTCCTCGGTGAGCTAAAAAAAAAAATGGACTTTCGGAGATAATCTGGGAAAAAGTATACCAAATCGAGGATTTAAATTTTCTGGGGGCTGCGGGTCGGGTTCGGGTAACAAGTGCGGTATTAGACTCGGGCCCGGGCCGGGTCGGGCGTGAGTTTTTCGGGCTCGGACCGGGTAGTTTTGTAAAATTTTGGCCCGTGCAGACCTCTAGTGTAATTTTGATAATATGTTTTGATGAATAGTTTCCCAACCTTTTCGAGCCCGTTCTCCCCACACTCGTTTTTTTATATGAGCATATAAGTTTTTCGAGACGAAGTGAGAAGTTGAAAGATTCCAAAATAGTTTTCAATTCTTTGAAAATTTTGCTCGCTGACAGATTTTAGCCGGGAATTTACGGATTTCCTGAAATGAAAAAATGCGAGACCTTTTTTTTTTGCTCCCCAGCAGTGGCGGTCGGTCAATGTGACATTGGATCAATGCACCCCTTGTATATGCAGGGCGGTTATATTTCATGAAATAGTTTTCAAACATAACATTTACACCATTCACTCATTTTAAACTCTTCATGTATTTATTGTTTATAATAAATATCACAAATTGTCTATAGTAGAATAAATTAAAAACAAAAGTAACAAACAGTTCTCGTAGAAAAAACTTCTATTAAGATACCTCCATTAAGAATCCACGTTAAAAAAATGGTAGAACTAAAACTATTCTTATATAAAGTTCAACGTCAAATTATAAAAAAAAAACTATAACACATAATATTGTAAAGGTCTATCACATGTGCCGAAGACCTTCTTTTCATGCTTTTTACCCACCTGAGTAGAGCTGAACACGATACGAGACGTATGTAGGTATACGTTACATAACTGTGAAACAATATATTAAATGCGATACTTAGTCGACTTAATGATGACTTTTATGGTGAAAAGCTCTTCAAAAAGCTCGAAAATTTTCAGAGAAATTTTAGTAGGCTTGTATTAAGTTTGCCGTCCAGGATCGACGCGGAGCCTGAACATTAAAAGTTCAAATATAATTTGCGGCACTAAGGTAAATAATAAATAGTATCGCAGTAAAAAAGAGGCGTGCGAGCTTTTATTTTGTTCAATTTTAAACTTAAATATTTTCTTAATTTATATCACTTTCCCTTTAACAGCGCTTTTTTCCCATGTTACGCGATGGAACTGATTTTTCTAATCAATATTCGCAAAAAAATATTTATATTTTGCTTCGAAACCGTTTGACTTTAACTTTTCCGGTTCTAAGCTCAAGAAATCCGACCCCAATACACACATTTTCTTATTTATATATTTTTATATGGGTGATACATTTTTTATAATTAAAGTATTCTTATATCATAGTTTTTTGGACCTTTTGTAGTTTATATAATTACGATAATATAAGAGATAAGCGCCCGCTTATCAGCGATCGTTCGTCAGATTTTAGGCTGAACGCCGCTAAGCAAGCAGGCCAGACACGCATTGACATTTGCACTGAAACCACGTATATTTTACGCGCAACTTAAAATAAAATTATTTATTAAAAAACCACTGATTTTTATAAAAAAAAATGTAAGAGGAATGATGACGAGAGATATTTTAAAGCACTTAAACTATTTTTTTTTTTGAAATTAATAAGAATAAGGCCAATAATGAGGAAACCACTGGGGTCCCTAAAAGACCCCCATCGGCCGAGAAGTATTTTTCTAGTCTCCGAGCCGCGAGATTTAAGGGAGAAAAAAAGACGTTTGAATATTTTTTTTTAAATCATCACTATTTCGCGAAAAAGCAATAACAGGAAAAACATTCAAGCTTTGCTATTATCTATAAACAAGCAAAGGAAAATCAATCTTTTAATGTGTTGAAAGGTGAAATAAATCTCCAAAAACGAAATGTGTCTTCATTCTACAAACGTAGGTTCAGGCTAAGTTCAAAGGCATGGGTATTTGTGATATCTGAATTCTCTCCCACCCTGTCTATTACCACTTGTTCTGTCCTAGTCTTATCCTTCTATACTTCATCTCTTAAAAAATGAAGGTTGAGACACCGCCATAAGGAAACCATATGCTCCACATTGGAGAAGGACATAGATTGGAAAAGACTTTTAGTAAATAGCTTGCATTTTTTTTGTAGATAGTCAGTGTTCTGCCAGAAATTGTTCAGTGATAGATTAATAGTTCTGTTCGAATTATTAAGAAGTAGCGATTTTCATAAAATTTTATGCGGCAACTGTTCAGTCAAGTATATTGGTCAGTTTAATGAAAATATGATTTTTAATCTTAAGCTAGAGCATTTTTTTGAGAATATAATAAATTTTAACGTTAAAATTTAAAAAGATATGATAAAAAAATAATTATGAAGCTACCACTCATAAAGATGAAACAACCTGTAAACGGCGGTTTTAAAATACTGGGAATTAACGGATTTCCTACAATAATAATTTAAGACCATTTTTTAGCTCTTCCAGGATTTTCATTTAAAATATCCAGAAATGTGGAGAATAGTCAAAATTCCAAAGCATCTTTTTTAGGCTTTCGCGTGAATTTTGAAAATTTCTCCTGGTTGTCTATTTTCAACAACTCCAAAATCCTATACTTTGTACTATAACAATTCCGGGATCCCGGGGTCGAAGGCCCTAGTATAATATGTATTACTATAAAAAATGGTTTCAGTGTGTCGCAAATTTAATAAACGAAGCAATAGAGAATTGAAAGGTTAAATTTTTTGTGGCCCTTTTCAATTATTACGCGCCCCTCTCGGGACACACTTATTGAACACAATGTACATAAATTTTAAAATTAATATCTTATCAAAGTATATTAATTTTAACTACATAAAAATAAATGCGACATCTCTATATGGAAAACTTCCCCAGTTTCCAGATTGAACGCATAGTTTATTTTATTTAATATTCTAATTTGTTATACAATTTAATAAAAAATACTTGGAAGACAATGTGTTAAGAATAATTTTAATTTTTTATCAGCCTTAAAAAACTGCGATGTTTTTTTTAAGAAATTCATGTCCGCTCTTAATGTTATGTATACACCCCATCATTCACTATACAATATTAATTACCCCTGACATGCTGTAATTATAATTTATCGTATTAGCTTGCACTCGAACATTATGTAAAGTTTCAATACACATCTAATCAAAATTAACTATTACCATAAATATACATCCGTCAAAAGATTTATTAATTAAATCTTAACCATAAACAATGATTGGTACTTTCAATGTAACAATGAGCTTTCGATCGATAAAAAAGAACATTCTTTCGAAACAAGTCAGTACTAATCAAAGGGTTCAATAACTCAGATTAACTTACCAATACTTCTCTGTATTCTGTGTTTTTATCTAGTGAATTATTATAATACTGTTTGTATAAACTTCGGAAGGACACGTGTTCAATCAGGAACAAGCGATAAAAATGTTACACCCAAATACGGACAGTCATAAGCTCTTTTTCCAGGAAATTTTAGAAAACAATAGGGCACAGATACAAAGCCTTCTGATTTTGAATGAAATATAAAGCCTACCGGGATTTCCACTTTTATACACTATATAAATATAGTCATAAAACCTTTGCCAACAAACAAACAAAAATAATTCTTAAAACAAATCACTACTCAAATCTTTGAGCATTCCCATGAGCTTATCCTTTTCGCCAGCAGTGGCTTTAGACTCAGTGATACATTTATTTATTATATTAACACGAAACACTCATTTACTGAGCGTCAGTTCAAGTTCATCCGTGCACTTGAACGCCTGAAGATGCCGAAAGGCGAAACCCGGGTCGTTCACACTCAAGCGGCTCGGAGACTAGAAAAATACCAATCTTCCGATGGGGGTCGTTTAGGGAACCCAGTGGTTTCCTCATTATTGGCCTTATTCTTATGAATTAAAAAAAAATAGTCGGAGGGCTTTAAAATATCATTCCTCATACATTTTTTTGTTAAAAATCTGTGGTTTTTTAATAAATAATCATTTTTTAAGTTGCACGTAAAAAAGACGTCATATAGCACACATATGAAATCGCAACTGACGAGATTTAGCCCAGCAATCATTGCAAATGCTATTTTACTAGCGATCGCTTATCGCGTTATCGCGTATTTATATAAAATGAGGCATTGATGTAAGTAAGATATTGTGTTTTTTTTGGGAATAATATTTGAGGATACATAAATTATTATCTTTAACTTCGTACACATCAATCCGTTTTTTGTTATACTTTGAGGATCTTTTTTATTTAGTTGATTTTTTTCTTTTCTGTTTTATTTAATAGAGACGGAACTAGCGATCGAATATTTTTTTTTCTTTCACAAAAGGTCCACAAAACTATGATATAAGAATACCTTAATTATAAACATTGTATCACCCATATTAAAATATATATTTAAGAAAATGTGGGTATTGGGGTCGCATTTCTTGAGCTTAGAACAGGAAAAGTTAAATAAAGAAGTTAGCAGGATCCAAGAGTTCTATCTACACACTTTCTTTTATACAGAAATTTTACAAGCTTCTAAGAAACAATAGGATTTTTTATAATCGATTTATAAACAACATTCGTATGATCGGTCAAATATTCGTAGGCTTGTATCAAAACATGGTTAAGTGCAAATAAAACATTTTTAAAGGAAAGGTAACGAGATGTTGATATCAGTTCGTAACTTAAAGTGAAGAAAACATAATTTCCGTTAAAAAAACTGCTCAACGCCTTATTCGTAAATTAGTTGATAGCGTTTTTGTATCGGCGCACGCTACTGACCGTATCTCTGAAAATAGCATGCTGGTACTCGAGCCAAAAACCTCCCTTCTCAAGTAGAACTTTTTTGCTCATAATCATTAAGTGTACACATTTGAGAGTTTGGTGGTCTCAACTGCAAAGTTGTGCTTTTCAAAAAGCTCATATCTGTCTAAATTGACCAACGGTTCTTTTATTTTTACATTTAAAAAACGCTTTCGAAAATCGTCAAAGCTTTTTTCGACTGGATAAAATATATTTTTTTGTCCAAATGCAGTCATATTAATATTTTTCAATTATTCACTTGTTTATACATCGACTATGGAAAGGAAAAAGAACGTAACCCTCAGTTTTTTTCGATAATCACAGTGTATCAAACTTGATACACGTTCTATCAAAAGAATGCAAGCTGCAAATGCCGTACTAGTATCTAAATTAAGCTTTTAAGTTTGAAAAAGATGACCTTGTAAAAAATTAAAACCAAGAAAGAAGACTGAAATAAAGGTTTTTCCTAGATGATTTCATTTTTTTTATCCATGTCCGCTCCCAATGTGGAGCATATAGACTCCTAATGGAGTTTATCTCAACAGAAGTGTTTCTACGAGAACTGCTTGTTACTCAGTTGCTCAACCTCTCTTTTCCAAAGCGAGTAGGGATAGAAGGATAGAGCTAGGCCAGGACTAGTGGTAAGCTAATCGCTCTCGATACGCCCCGTTCATAGGATAGGATGGGTGGGAGAGGGGAATTCAAGACATCACATACCTCCATGTCTTCGAACAGAAATTCATAAATCGATTGAAAATCAATTAATAAAACTGTCCGTACCGGGATTTGAGCCTGTGCCCTCCGTAACTGAAGCCAACAACGCTGACCACTCGGCCACACAGGCGGCAAATTAATAATAAACTAATATTAGATTATGTCAATTAAACACCAGTGTATAAGTATCCGTGCACTTCAAGGTTGTGTATAATTCATAATTTGCATATGGCTAATAATCATCAAACACGTTTTTAGCGCCTCCTGTAAAATTTGTGTGGTTTACGTCATTTTTACTTTCCACAGTCGATATTCTATCATGTCAAATGTATTTTTGTTTTTTACACAATGTGAAATTCCGTTTTTTGCGCTTCATTTATCATGTATTAGTCAAGAGATGTGACTATATTACGCAATAAATAAACCAAATTTTATTTTACTAAATTTTATGCCCTTAATTTTTATGCCTAGCCAATATTCCATAAAATATTCCTATCCACGTTTATGGCCATAGAAAAAAGTCAATATGGATTATATATCAATAAAACGAGTGCAATAAAAGTTGTAATGGCCATTCGGCTATCGCCTGATCCGCCCCTATGATCTTTTAGACACTAAAACCAGCTCCTTCGTCCTTGTTTATGACGAAACCGTGTAGGGAAGAAGGAATAAAGCGCACTTAAATAAAGTATACAAGGATATTATTATTAAAGATGATAAGGAAACTGTTCTGGACTATTTTAAACATATGCTATGTAATCGTTAAATATTATCCTCAAGCAATTGGAATCAACGGAGGACATAAATATATTATATCAACCGTAAAAGATTTGCTCGTCAAAAGGGGTCGTCCATATATAATATAATTTGATATTACGTTATCTTATATCAAACAGAGGAAGAAAGTTCAACATAATATATAATAATATTACCACAGTTCTGGCAGAATTTGATAAGCAACAGATTGATTTTGAATCGTTCAAATTATGTACATTCACACAGATTTTTTTACTAACGACCCGGGTTTCGCCTTTCGGTATCTTCAGGCGTTCAAGTGCACGGATGAACTTAAACTGACGCTTACATCTTTCTGATAGTACGTGTATCAAGTTTGTTGATAAAACTGTGGGTTATGTCCTTTTTCCTTTCCATAGTCGATATGAAATCATATGAGGCAGTGATAACGAACCTTTTTGGGTCCGCGTGCCAACAATCTTCAAATATTTTCAATCCCGGGATTTCGGGATTTCCTCAGTTTATCACAAAACTTTTTAAGCTCACCGAGGAATTTGAAATCCTCGATTTGGTATACTTTTTCCCCAGATTGTCACAGAAGCTCGTTTTTTTTAGCTCACCGAGGAATTTGAAATCACCGATACTTTTATTTTAAATTAAAATTTATTTAAAATTATCTTTTAAATTTTAATATCAAAAACGTAAATTATAAAATATAATAAGAGGCTAGATACATTTTATTGATATCCCATTTACTCAAAATAGTACTACAAAATATTTTTGGTCGATATCCGTGAAGGATGATTGATTTTATAACTTAAAGGAAACTAATCCAGGAGCGAAAAATTTCCTCCGTTTTGTAAAAACGTTCCATCTAAGTACGACATATTCACTGCACTCGCAGAATCTCCTATCTACAAAATTTCAGGAGAAAAGATTTAATTATGTAAAAAAAATATGAAAGTCCAAATTAATGGGACAAATCATACAAAAATGCTGCTAAAACTGATAAACCGTCAATTTATTTTTAATTTCTGCAACATGTATGAAAATCAACTCTCAATATTCAATGTTTTAACAAAATTAATCCATACATTGAATCAACCTAAGTGTAACCAAATAACTTATAATAAAAAATATAGCTTAGTCAGTTTTGTTTGTCTTTTATACATCTAAAACAGGGACTGTGAAATCTTCAAGTAATAAAACGACTTCGAGAACGACCATAGCTTAAAACACGGCATTAATTAAATTTGAATCGTTCAAATTTTATACATTCACACAAATTTTGTCACTTACGACCCGGGCTTCACCTTTCGGCATCTTCAGGCGTTCAAGTGTACGGATGAATTTGAAATGACGTTTAGTAAATGAACGTTTCGTGTTTATATTATAAATGAATGTATCATTGAGTTGAAAGCCATTGCTGGCGAAAAGGATTAGCCCATGGGAAAGCCCAGAGATTTGAATTGTGAGTAGTTTTAAGAAATATATTTATTTTTGTTTGTCGGAAAAGGTTTTGTTATTAAATTTATAAAGGGTATAAAAGTGGATGAGTTATGGTAGCGATTATTATGTCACGTTAGTTACACAGGTGTTACAGCATACGCTGGTTGCACCTGTCGATTCTGTGCTACCCTGCACTGTGACACTTACATTTCAGTATACGAAAAGCCTTATCAATTTAATAAATTGTTGTTTTTTTTAAGGATTCTGTAACTTTTCCGGTTCTAAGCTCAAGAAATGCGAACCCAATACCCACATTTTCTTAAATATCTATTTTAATATGGGTGATACAATGTTTATAATTAAGGTATTCTTATATCATAGTTTTTTGGACCTTTTGTTATTTATATAAATACGCGATAACGCGAGTATGCGATCACGAGATAAGCGGCCGCTTATCAGCGATCGTTCGTAAGATAACTGGGCTGAACGCGTCAGTTGCAAATTTATATTTGTACTGGAATGACGTCTTTTTTACGCGCAACTTAAAATATGATTATTTATTGAAAAAAACACGGATTTTTATAAAAAAAATGTATGAGAAATGATGCAGAGAGATATTTTAAAGCCCTTAGACTATTTTTTTTGTTTAATTCATAAGAATAAGGCCAATAATGAGGAAACCACTGGTGTCCCTAAACGTAGTATTTTTCTAGTCTCCGAGCCGCGAAAGTTAACAAAAATTTATCGGGTTATTATTTTCCAGCACCATTTCATAGATTGGTTAAAAGAATAAGACAATATTAAAATCGATAGGTGTGTCTGAAAGCTTAGCGGCGACATTACACAGATAGGTCGAAGCGACGTCGTCTCCACTTGAACTTCCGACCTGCATGTAGTCTTCACCTTTTTGCTACGTAGAGTGACGTAACAAATTATCGGCCATTCGTATGAGAGATGAGTGCGCAGGCGCGATGGATATTTTCAATTTTTAGCTCAACTATAAATTTTATGGTGCTCGGTTATTAATTTTATGGTTCGAGTAATTGAAAATCGAGGCCAAAGCTATATCATCCTCCTGCAAGGTGTGTTAAAAATGTTTTAGGTCATACTGAAATATATGCCATCATTAAATACCAATTTATTTATCTCCGATAGTTGGGAGTATTATTTTCCAAAACGGTCAAGGAATAAAACTAAAATTTCATTTTGTAAAACAATATACATTTAAAAAGTATTTTTAGTTTTACACTACTTTGGAATGATATTTTGTATTTTAAGATTTCGACTGAAGGTGCTTGGTGGAATTTCAATATTAAATTTAAATCGTTCAAATTATGTACATTCACACAAATTTTGCTACTAAAAACCCGGGTTTCACCTTGTCGGCATCTTCAGGCGTTCTAGTGCACGAATGAACTTGAACTGTCACTTAGTAAATGAATGTTTCGTGTTTATATAATAGATAAATGTATCATTGAGTTTAAAGCCATTGCTGGCGAAAAGGATTACCCCATGGAAATGCCCACAGATTTGAATGGTGAGTAGTTTTAAGAATTATATTTATTTTTGTTTGTCGGAAAAGATTTTATGATTATATTTATATAGGGTATAAAAGTGGAGAGCCAGGCATGTGTAGCTGTTTAAAAACGAAAGACTTTTCAATTGCGCTCTGTTTATTTCTAAAATTTCATGGAAAAAGAGTTTGTGAGCGACCGGATTTGGGTGCAAAATTTTTAATTGAACACGTGTCTTTCTGAAATTAAGTGATTAGCAAAAGTAAATGTGTCTTTTTTCAATCTAAAGGCTGCCATGTGTTCTTTTAATCAGGTATTCAATGTCCTTTTGGTTTCCCGATATACAGACGCTCATAAACTCTTTTTCTAGGAAATTTTAGAAATAAACAGAGCGCAATTAAACAGTTTTCCGATTTTAAGCGATCAGCTACACATGCCTGGCTCTTCACTTTTATATCCTGTATAAATATAATCATAAAACCTTTTCCGACAAATAAAAATAAATATAATTCTTAAAACTACTCACCATTAAAATCTGTGGGCATTCCCATGGGCTGATCCTTTTCGCCAGCATTGGCTTTTAACTCAATGATACATTTATTTCTTATATAAACACGAAACATTCATTTACTAATCGTCAGTTCATCCGTGCACTAGCTTTTAAGTTTGAAAAAAGAGCCTATGAAAATTGCGAACAAAAAAAAAGAAATAAAAAAAGCTTATTCTTTAACAATTTATTAAATTAATATGAAATAAGGTCAATAAAACACCAGTTTATAAGTCTACGAGCACTTCAAGGTTGTATATATTTCACAATTTGCCTTTGACCCAAAATCATCAAAAAACGTTTTTGGTGTCTCGTGTAAAATTTGTGTTGTGCGAATTACGTTAATTTTTTCCTTTCCACTGTCAATGACGTATAGTGACATATTATATCATTTAACGAGACAGGTAGAGTAACAATAGAATAATACAATATATTTTGTGGATTGTACGACTCTTGTAAGCAGAAGTTTCTACAGTTTAATCATTTATAATAAATATACAAAACATATCAAGGGAGACTTTTACCCCTTTGACGTCTCATCCTTGCTACACATAAGCCAGGCGTCGATGCATTAGGCTGTTGTCTTCTTTAGACAGGTAAGCTTAAATCTAATACTTGCACATCGTTAAGGGACGTGAAAAGCTTTGACACATGGCAGAGTCGATGGATACTTCAATTAAAAAAAGCTTCTTCGTTGCTTACTTATCGGTAAAAAAATAAAATTTAAGATATTAATATCATTATTTTAAAGGTGGATTTTAAATATTTTTAACATATTTTTAGAATGAGAATAACTCTCGCGGCTCGGAGACTAGAAAAATACTTCTCTGCCGATGGGGGTCGTTTAGGGATCCCAGTGGTTTCCTCATTATTGGCCTTATTCTTATGAATTTCAAAAAAAATAGTCTAAGGGCTTTAAAATATCTCTCTGCATCATTCCTCATACATTTTTTATAAAAATTCGTGGTTTTTTTTAATAAATAATCAAATTTTAAGTTGCACGTAAAGAAGACGTCATCCAAGCACACATATGAACTTGCAGCTGACGCGTTTAGCCCAGCTATCTTACGAACGATCGCTTATCTCGTTATCGCGTATTTATATAAACTACAAAAGGTCCAAAAAACTATGATATAAGAATACCCCAATTATTAAGATTGTATCACCCATATTAAAATAGATATTTAAGAAAATATGGGGATTGGGGTCGCATTTCTTGAGATTAGAACCGGAAAAGATAAATACAGTCAGTCCTCGACTTACTACGGGGTTTCGTTCCACCACCTAGGACGTTGGTCGAAATGGTCGTATGTCGAATTTTATACAAAAAATAATGAAATGATAGACATAAAAAGTGTGTGGTACGTTATTGGTATTTATTTGAGAATATGTACTATAAGTAATATACATGTATTTATAATATAATAATAATAAATAATATATATTAACAAAGTTATTATGTGGTAATTTCATCATCTGTATCCATAGGTGTCTCAGTGATTGTAGAAGTGGGGTTAGTTTTTTCACAAACATATCCAGATTTGTTTGTGTAAATTGCTTTTTCTTTTATTTATAAATTTCATTGTAATAAGCGAGTGTTTGCTGAATCAGGCGATGTACTTTCGAAAATCTTTCAGTGTCTGGGTCCATATTCTCAAACTGTTGGATTCCATTGTTGATTTGGTTAAAAGCTGCAGCCATGTCTTTAAGCACATTTTTTTAGGAAGTTCGTTGTGTTCATCTAATTCTTTTGATTTTTTTCTGTAGTACGTTCCTTCTCAATTTCAATCGAATCTTAATTTGTGAGCTCTTCAACATCATTTTTTTAAAGTTGAATTTTATCTTTACTGTCAATTTCTGGATTAAGTTTTTAAGCAAATTGTACAATGATATTCGTTACTTCTCCTACTTTATTTTCTCTATTAAAATTCATATTATTATTACTTTGTAATAATGTGTTCCATATGCCATTCATACATGATTTCATTGCATTTGACGATCCTTCTGAGATATTTTTAATTGGTTAAAAGATTTTATAGTTTTTCTAAAATTCTCTCAATGCTTGGTCATTTTATATTGCTTTGTTTGCTTGAGCAAAAATAATTCTTAAATAATTTATTTTCGCATTATTCTTCATTTTTTCATTTTATATTTAATATCTGAATGGTCGTAAGTTGAAGTGGCCGAAAGTCGAGAACTGACTGTACAAAATATTGTTTGATATGATTTTACAGTTAAAGGCTGTTGTATTTTTAATACGACATATATCAATAACCAATAAGGGTAGATAAGAAATGAATTTGAAACAAAATAAAACAAAATAAAAGGCTTAAGTATTCCACAGCATTGTATTCATAATATTGAATACAGTTTTTACCGACAGTACGTCCGTCCGTCCGTCGATTGTGCTCACAAGTGCAATCCGGCCGTTCAACCATCTTGCCCATCACAAATAGTTTACCGTTGAATTTGCCATGGTCAATAAATCAATAAAGGAATTAATTAATAATCATACCTGTACTGGCTTTAGACTTTTGGCCTTGTACATCGCACCCAAAGCCAGCGACGTTAACCAGAGGCTCGACCGTCTTTAATGCAACGAAATAATTAACCAACGTAGATAATAATGTTTACGCCGCATGCATTACTGCACGGTCAACATCCAATTTATCGTGACATAGACCAACAGTGTTTATCCTGCACTATCTAAGACGTTAATCCGTTTACTAACCGGATAGGGTGGCTCCGTCAAACAAGGCCAGGCAGCGTGAGATGCAGTGTCGCACCCCCAGACACTAACATCCCTCATGCTCTTTGGCAAACTGTCGTATGCTAGGGAAGATTATCGGTGTCTAATGCTGAGGTTTACGGACAAATCGGTTAGTTGAGACACTGGGGCATATTGGGTCACACATCAACGTTCATACTCGGAGTAAAGGCCAAGTAAGGGTTAAATAATTTCAAATAGTAAAATATAAAAAAAAATACAAGACAATGATTTAAAGGTCATTTGGATATGAAAATATTCTATGGAACTCCATTGGGTTGTGATTAAGGTATCCAATCCCGGGATTGTGACAGTACAAGTCCCGGAATTTCAGGACTGAGAAAATGAAACACGGAATAGCTAAACAAAAAAGCTGTCGCGCTTTTGTGTTTGCTAAATCCGCAAATTTCTGGGTTTTTGAAATTGACATGAAATTGTTTGAATAATCCCAGGATATTTAAAATCGTCGACAAAAAATTTTCTCAATCCCAAATCTCAATTTGTACAAGATTTACGTTGAGGGTTCAATCTAGGGATTAAAAAATTGTCAATCCCTAAATCCCGGAATCACAAAAAAGGTCTAGAATTAGATACCATAATTGCAACAAAAAAAAAGTGAGATACGTGTTCTAACAATATTGAAAACGAAATGCTACGCTTGGAAAAAGAATGGTTTTCTATATAAAAAAAGAATGTTTATAATATCGTTCAACAGTTACACAAAATATAATAAAATTTACATTGAAATTTCAAAAAACAATTTGGTATTCCTTAAAACGGTATATTTATTGTACCAATGTCGAATTTCATTCCCTATATCGCGTTCCGTGCTATGTAGGTTCGTATAACGTTCATTGCAAAGTTCCCTTTTTATATTTCGCGTGTTTTATTTTTTTTGCGAAAATGTAGTTTACTAAATTGGATATCCGACTATCACGAGGTTGCATGAGTGGACTGCATTCAAGGGATTTCTTTGTATGATGTTTTTTTACATCCTTACTGGGTAAAGAAGCACTTGGTTGAAATATTGTATAAAACCAGTTTTACACATTATAGGCGGGAAACGTAAAAATACGTTTATCGTCTACTATCAGTTTTGTTTGTGTATTGACTCATAATTTAAGGGTTTCTTCAAAATAACGGCCGCGGCAAGTGACCCTTTTTGACAATAAGCAATAAACCTCATAATTTATTATGCCCTGAATGTTCGTTCACACATAGTATTTTTTTTTAAAAAGCGACACATGTTTCTCGAATATTTAGGGCATCAGATTTCACACTTCCAGTGATTGTAAATTTGTAGGAATGAAGATTTTAAACTATATTTATTTATATACTTGTATGGTATGGATTAATGTTATTTTTTATACAGAAAATTTTGAATATTTCATATTGATAACAATTGGAGTGCTATCTACAAAATTAATAACAGGTTTTTATATTAAGCTTAGAAAAGTAGTGAAATTATGATGTATTCAAAATATATTCATTTTATTTTTAATGACTAAATGTTACATATAATTTCTTTGAAAATTTCAGCCGAAAATATTGTTTGGTTTTGAAGTTGTGTTGATTTTAAGAATGTAATATATTTTTTCGCTAATCACTAAAAAACGCCAGCATGTAAAGTGTTAAGACACATCAGAAGCATAAAGCATTATGAAGTATAGATAGACTTAAATAGGCTATGTTGTTAAAAAAATATTTTTAAATACTCAATACCAGGGTTGGGGAACCTTTTATTTTTTAAAGGCCACATTCATTTATCTAATTCAACATAAAGCCGCAGTAAAGAAGACGTTGAAACTCCCCCCCCCCCTCTTTTACGCTCTTTTTCCAAACGCTTGAAGTGAATATTTTGATCAAGTTGAAAGACCGCATCAGAGTAGCCATGAGGCCGCAGGTTCCTCTCCACTGTTCTAGAATCTCTTTTAACGTGGTTTTGAATTAACACGGTGCTGCGACACTTGCATTTACTTACTATTCAGAGCATAAAGGTTTATTCCAGTATATCCACAAATTTGTGAAGATATATAATAATAAACAGGCTCTGGATATCTCAAGTGATGGTGGCGATGTCCAGAGACACGTATTTTTAGCATCAAATAAAATAACAAATTTTAGCATATAAATATAGCATACAAATTTTATTTCTTAATCATTAGTTTGAAGTAAACAATTCTAATTTAAACGTAGTTTACTATACAATACACACTTTAAGGGTGTTCACTTGGTGGAAAATCATTACATTAAGAACAACACAATATTTCTTTATACCTACTTATTTATACTTTTATTTATCAAGATCAGGACCGGTTTTGCTCATGGCGAGTATTATAAACTGAACAAAAATAATTTAACAGTGTTATTTATACAAAAAAAATGAAATAAAAAGGTGTAAAAACAATTGATTCAAATTAAAATGCTTCAATTATGTACATTCACACTGATTTTGTCACTAATGACCCGGCTTTCACCCGTGCACTTGAACGCCTGAAGATTCCGAAAGGCGAAACCCGGGTCATTAGTGAAAAAATCAGTGGGAATGTACATAATTTGAACGATTCAAATTTAATATTAAAATTCCACCAAGCACCTTCAGTCGAAATCTTAAATTATTTAAATGTTTAATACATCTAAAATATAATTAAAAAATCATCTACTAGTAGTTTTTTTTTGTCAAATGATAATGTTCGTCATGAGCGAAACCGGTCCTGATCTTTTTAAATATAATTGAAAGTAGTACAAATTAATATTGTATTTTTTAAATACATTGTTATTACTGATCATTTTATAATGGAGTTCTATCCCGTAAATGAGAATTCATCTAATCAATGAAATAATATTACTATATGCTTTATTCCGCTTATCAGTCAACGTCTTTAAAGTATTACCGAGACCTTAATTCTTACTTTTTTTATGTATTTGGAGAAGCAGATTGAACAAGTGACTAACTATCAGTTTTTGTCATGTGAAAAAAATATAAATTACTGATAGGAGTTGATATTGTGTTAAACAAGTAAATTTTACTGTAAAAAAAATGCAAGGAAATAATTTGAAATGAATTTTTACTTTTTATTTAAATTATTAAAACAAATATTCGACCTCTTGCCAACCTTCGAGGCAGTCAAATTACAGCTCTGATTCTCCCCCATTTTCATCCCTAAAAAGATGCATTATTAAAAACCTCCACCGCATAGCCATGATTGTTTTCTTTTGCAATTTGACACAAAGTCAAACGAAGAAGAAAAATACCACCAGAATAAAAAAAAACTTGTGGCAAAAGATACGCAACTGATACATCACTTCAGTAATGTTTTGTTCTATATTACAATATTCCAATTCATTGGAAATAATTGAAATAGAGTAAAAGTATCAAAGTATTTAGTTCTACATTTTTTTATTAAATTAGTTTATAGCTATTTCAGCGTGAGCCATCGTCAGAACTATAGTATTTAAATGGATCACTACCAAGTAAATTCCAATTCAATAAAATAATAAATTTACTTTAAGTGTTTCCTAGAACGATGAAAATATCGGATTTTTAATTTGTCTTCAAAGCAAATTGATTAAGATTTAAATAATTATATTTATTTATTAATATAAAACTTTAAAATAATGTTTAAAGTCAGTTATATTTGTGACAGTTAAGAAATCTATGTCTCTGATGTCTATGTCTAAAGTTCTCTCTCGCTCTCACACATCTGATCCCTAAAAAACGGAGCACAGCTAGACTGCTTACCACTAGTCCTATTCTTCCATCCTGTATCTCTTTAAAACAGTAAAGTTAAACAACAAAATAAACAACAGTTCTAGTAGAAAAAATTGTGTTGAGATAAACATATTTCATTAGAAGACAAACAAACGTACATAACATTTAATTATGTATTATTCATGTTATTTTGATAAAAACAGAAAGCTAAGCTTATAGCCGATTTGTCAACGATATTGTCTTTGGTTACAATATCTTCAAATTCAAACTATAGTACAGATAATTTCATAGATTAACTTTTGAATTTGAACAAGGATGTCTAAAACTTCCACCTACCCTTCCAATCTTAACTCTCGCGGCTCGGAGACTAGAAAAATACTTCTCTGCCGATGGGGGTCATTTAGGGACCCCAGTGGTTTCCTCATTATTGGCATTATTCTTATGAATCAAAAAAAAAAATAGTCTGAGGGCTTTAAAATATCTCTCTGCATTATTTCTCATACATTTTTTTTTATAAAAATGATGAGACGTCATTCCAGTACAAATATGAATTTGCAACTGATGCGTTCAGCCCAGTTATCTTACGAACGATCGCTGATAAGCGGGCGCTTATCTCGTTATAGCATACTCACGTTATCGCGTATTTATATAAACTACAAAATGTACAAAAAACCATGATATAAGAATACCTTAATTATAAACATTGTATCACCCATTTTAAAATAGATATATAAGAAAATGTGGGTATTGGGGCCGCATTTCTTGAGCTTAGAACCGGAAAAGTTAAACAACAAAGCGTAGCAAAAGTGATTAGCTAGTTATTTTTCGTGTCATAATTCTAATGTTTTTTACTTACAATAGAACCGTAGAACATGTTCTGAAAGGGGAAAAAAATATTTAATTTCACTCGTGAAGAATTTAGAGCTTTATATTTAATAAAAGTGGATGTACTGCATCCAAAAACGAGTCAAAATAGTCAAAGAAAGAAGCCAAAGGATAAAACTCATTCACAAAGGCGTAGAGTCTACGCCGTAGACGCTGGAGGCATACAAGTCGTAAACATTCTTGAAGACCCCAACAGCGGATGCAGTCGCGTACTATGAAGTTATAACAATGGGGTTGTATGGGAATCAGCGCTTTATGAAACAGAATGGCTACTGGCCGCACATCTTCAGCTGGGATTACACTCTCCAGCTGGTGAAATCCTGTGACACTTTCTCATGATGCTAGAAATGAAATCGCCACAAGCAGTCTGTTGTGAATTGGTGCTTTAAATTAAAATTGTAATCATACATGAACTGGATTTTCATCGAAATATTCAAGTAACGTTTTTAACTTCTCTTCTTTTTACTATGTCCACTTCTTATGTGTAGTAAACGGACTTTAAATGAAGCTTATATATAAAAAAATATCTTCTTCAATATCTGCTTGTTACCCAGTCACTTAACCTCACTTTGTTTGATATATTGGATTAGCATTAATATACTTAAAAGCTGGTTTTGTTGGACATTTGTTATATTAAGTTGCAATGGCTACGATTCCAAAGATTCAAACCACAAATTTTATAAATTGAAGGCTCGGAAAACAAAGGCGGCAGTTTTTATTATCCTCAATTTAAACGTATTTTTATAGCTACAATTACTAAATAAAGAAATGCTCAGTATTGTTATCAATATTATCTTGTAAATAATATAAACATAGATTAGTGAAACTCGTTTAATAACTGCCGTGTTTGCTATCAAAGACTATGTAAACTGCCACTTTTGAGATAAATTGAGAGCTCGGTAAACAATGACGGCAGTTTTTCTAATCCTCAAATTGAACGTTTTTTTATAGACTCAACTACTAAATAAAGAAATGTTGAGCATTTTTATCAATATTATCTTGCAAATGCTATAAACATATAATTTAATATTAAGACTGAAGGTGCTTGGTGGAATTTCAATATTAAATTTAAATCGTTCAAATTATGTTCATTCACACAAGTTTCGTAAGTGACAAAACTTGTGTGAATGTACATAATTTGAACGATTCAAAAAAGGTATGAACATAGTTTTGTAAAACCCGTTAAATAACTGCCGTGCTTGCTATCAAAAACTATGTAAACTGCAACTTTTGTCAACAACATTGTAGTATAGAAAATCGTGTAAAAAAGGTAATAACGAATACCCAATAATTAAATGACATAAAATTAATTGTAAAATATGCAGAAAACTATTCTTAGCTACTTGATTGTGCATGATGATTTTTATGAGGGACTGGACATACACCGTCTTCATTGCTATAAATGTTTGACACGTCTAATCTGTTAGGATCTAATAAAGTTTTTTGTTTGTTATTACTATCTTGTGTTGTATTTTTTGCTGTTGTAATGAAATCCGTTATCTGCTTTTTCGTTTTTCGTGTCTGGTAATCCTGGTTAGAACAAATAATTCGTATACATTGTTCTTTTTAGTGGACGGTGTTATTATTAGACTATTTAACGTTTTTTGTTTATTTTAAAATAATCGAAAACATTCGTGAATGATTTTTGTACTTGCCCAAGTAACTGGCTGGTAAAAGCTTCGCGCTGTTCTCTCTTCCTGTATAGTCTGTCACTAAAGTAGCTTTGCCGTTAAAAAGCTACTAAAATTTCCTGTTTAAGTTTTCAGTGGTTATCTACTTATTTTTTAAACAAAGTGTCTATTATCTGCACTATACAGGATCTCGTAAAAGACAAAAGAGAAAATGTTCACTTAGAATAAAAAATAACATTGTAGTTTTTAGTCTTAAATTTCGGTGCAGTGTACGGTATTTAAAGGAAATATAAACAACCTAAGTATGATAAAGCTTTTAAGACTTAGTTAGAAAGCTATTTCATATTACGAAAGCCGTGGCATTATAAGCATAGAATCAATTGCTGTTTTTATTAAAATTTTACCAGTAAATAGTTGATTATTGTAAGGCAAAATTTCAATTATACATAAAAGAAAATGCAAATAATTGTTATTTTATATCAATTTTAGTGTGCTCACTGTCAATATTTGGTGGAAAGGCATTATATTTATTAATAAATACACAATTTTGCCTTAATAACTATTATCAACTATTTAAATTTGAATCGTTCAAATTTTGTACATTCATAACAGTTTTGTCACTTACAAACCGGCTTTCGTCTTTTGGCATCTTCAGGCGTTCAAGTACTCAGATAAACTTAAACTGACATTTCAAGTTTATCTTAAATGATTCAAACGAAATCCTTCATAATTTTAAGAATATACAAAATTTTAACGATTCAAATTTGATATTTAAATTTTATTGAAAGTGGAATAAAGAACAAAGGAATTTTGTGTTTTTATTACTGTTAGTTTTATTTGTTGAGAAAAAAAATAATTCTAAATACATTATACACCGGAAAAACAAAATTAAAGCTTACAAAGTAATTCATCAATCACAAGCAACAACTTTATAATTGTATGATTAAAATATACTAAGTCACCCAAACAACATTATAATATGCTCTAAATTTCAACTGTGATTTCCCTATAAATCATTGACTGCAATATCGGAATCAAAACAGTTGTCAGAATTTGGAACCCACATTGCTGTTTTCGCGAAATGTGAGCTATTTTTATTATTATTATTAATTTATTATATTAATGTCGGGTTCGTAGTGCAGCGGTCAACGTCGTTGACTTCCGTTGAGAATCTTACTGATTCAAGTCCCTACAGCGTTTTTTAGGTCGATTTATCAATTTACGTTGAAAAGCATAGGTGATTGTGATCTCTTCCACCATTACTATGCTAAAATAACGGTGTGTAACGATAGCGGTCAGCTAGCCACTAGTCCTGCCCTAGCCTTATCTTTTTATCTCTGCTACTCTCTTCAAAAAAGAGAGGTTGAACAACTGAGTAAAAATCAGTTCTCGTTACAAAAAAAAATGACTCATTTGCACGAAGATTCGTTCAAGATTGATATATCGCCTGTGGAAAAGAAAAAGGACGTAACCCACAGATTTTTCAATACAGCTTTTTTCGATAATCACAATGTATTCAGCTTGATACACGTTCTACCGAAAGGATGTAAGCTACAAATGCCGAATAAGTATCTAAATTTAGCTTTTAAATTTGAAAAAAGATGGGCTTGTGAAAATTGAAACCGAAAAAAAAGACTGAAAAAAAAGTTTTTCCTAGACAATTTCTTAAATAAATATTAGATTATGTCAATTTAACACTAGTTTAGAAGTCTCCACACACTTCAAGGTTGTTTTTATTTCATAATTTGCATATGGTCGAAAATCATCAAAATACGTTTTTTGTGCCTCTTGTAAAATTTGCTTTGTTTGGGTTACGTTTTTTTTTATTTTCCACAGTTGATATTATAGCTTTTAAGTATTGACACCATCAAAGTAATAAATATCATCACTTTGAGTACGTACGCTTTGGCAAATCAGTAGTTTACTGTTTGTACGAATTTCAAGATTTTTGTATCACCACAAGAGCTAAGTACATCCGTTTATGTGTTCGCAAATGATTGCGTACTCATCTTTGATGGGGTGGAGTATAAACGCGTTACATAAAAGCTTGCAGCTGCATTAACGAAACACGATTCTAAACATAGGCGCCTGTCGCGATGGCCGTTAACGAAACTAGAATGCACCCCGTTGTTAATATAACGGCATTAATTTAAGCCGAGCAACATGGCGGCCGTTATAATTTCCCGCCACGTTTTCGGCGGGAATCAGGGGCGGATTTTGAAACTGATAGAAATCATAAGCAATAAGCGATTAGGTAAATACCCAAAATAATTTTAGTGTGTATGCAACGTTTCAAAATAAATAGTAGAGGATTCAAACCGGGTTTTATCAGCATTTAGGTATTTTCATCTGATACAAAAGTAATTCAAATAAGTGTGTTGATTTTCATTTGTCTTCACTTATTAAACAAAAAAAATATGTTTATTCGACATTTACTAAGATGAAAATACGTTTTATTCTTGTTTCAAAATTTATTGTATGATAAGTACCGGCTATCTTTAAAGTAAATGTTTTTGACAAATAAAAAATAGACTCCTGTTTTTACTATCATCATGTGCCTTGTCTTACAGGCAAGCATCTCATAAAAAAATATTTTACGGTTGTGAGTCGTAGCGCCTTCCAAAAACACAAAGTAGTCGTATATTGTGCATTGAAAATATATGGGGTATGGTAGTTTGACTTTTCCATTAACATGGAGAAAAGAGAGCGGACTTACCTGCCCATTATTATGGACCTAGCATGGAGATGTGCTGCAGATGCCAAAAACGTTGTCGTCAAAGGCATTTGATGATCATACAAAGGATGTATTTGAAGGAGCTACGTAACGCTGGGACTGCCTGGGAGGAAGCAAAAAAACTGGCAGGCGATAGGCAATATAAGAGGAACCATGTGGTTATCATATGCTCTGAATAGGGATCGGATATGTTTAAAAAACAAACTATTAGACTGAATGCATATAAATGAGAATCTGTAGCATTATAAATGAATTTGGGGCATATTAAAAAAATCAAAATGATTCTTATCTGTGTTACAGGTCACTTAAATTTTAAAAAGTTTATAGTTTTACACAACATATTATTTACAAACGCAAAAAGGTAAGGTGTAAAAATTATCTAACCAACTGGGACACAACAGGTGCATGTCTGGGTTCGATTCCCTGTAAGATCACAGTGTATTTGAGAATTATTTAATTCAAAGTTGTTATCGAAGACTGGGTGTTTGTGATGTCAATTCAAATCATTTCCTTTCCTCTTATCCTTCGGATCCTTTAATAACTGGGTGTAGCAATAGCAATTAGCCAATCACTAGTCCTGTTCTAGCCTTATCTTTCTTTGCAACTACTCACTTTGAGTAACTTGCAGTTTTCGTAGAAAAAAAATTCTGTTGAGATACCTCCATCAGGAGGCCATATTGTCCACGTTGGGTGTGGATATGGATAAAAAAAAAATATTGACACATTATATGTTTTAAGTAATATTGATTCGCCACCAGATTAAGTAAAAAAAAAAGTTAACTGGTTCTCTGCCACCGACGTGTTAACACGCCGTACAATTTCGTGCTCGTAGGGCCGGCCATACAAAATGTTTACACGCAGTACTAGATACACGGTTTAAAGGCCACAGTTAACGTGTTTAATAATTTTAAAATATCATGCATATAGAGACATCTCTTGGAATCATAAAATCACTTAAAATATATTGTTTTGCAAACTATAATACAACGATTTTTTGTTGTGTTCAAATTTTTTGCTAATTCCTTGGCGGTAATTTCCAGTTTTTTAAACGTTTTTCGACGAATGATGGCGAAAATGACACATCGTGTATTTATATGGTAAGTGTTTGTGATGTAGTATTATTACATGTCCAAAAAGTACATGTTTTTAAAGTTTATTTTTTGAAAGAAAATCACGGCCATCCATATTAATACCGCATGGTACAGGTTAAGAAATCCAAGAGAAACAATTTATAGCGATTTGAAAAAAAAAAAAATATTATTAAATAAACTGACATCATAGTTGTGGTAGAAAAGTGTGATAAAACAATTCCAACATGAAAAAAAGCATTGTTCGCCGGGCCGGAAAATCCTAAGATCCACCACTTCAGGCAATGCATAAAATAGGAAACGGAACTGCGCCCCGAGGAGCGCGCCACTCTCCCGCCTAATTTACTTTTGAATTTTACGGACGCCCTCTACACTTGCCGTTGGATTTGGCGCCAAGGTAAAACAGTGCGCAATGTAACACCTTAGCGGAATAATATAATATATTTTGTCCTTTATCATTTTGAAATGGAGGTCGGAATCTTATGTTTTAGTTAAGCTCGGCGAGTTTTGTAGCGAAGCGAACGAGAAAGGAAATTTTTATCATAATAGCGGACCTGCATACGTAATTTTGTATATTTTGTAGGAGATACTTGGAAAAATAATGAAGTATACTTCAGATACGTGTTGAATTGCTAAAGGGGATATTCTAGTCTAAGTGTTAAATATAAAAATCGATCTTTTTTATATTTTTCTAAATTTTATACATTTGAAAGTATGTCTTCAAAGGAATTTCTCAAAATTTTAATTATTTACAGAGTTACAGCGATTTTGGTGACGCAACAACTAAGCTTGTCCGACCGGAACAAATCGAAACTCTAAACTTTAAACTCGTTTTTCTCGTTTTCTTTTTACTACTGTTTTCAAACTGGCGTACATAATATCTCAAGTTGTATTAAACCAATTCATTTACAATTTGTTGTGAACCTTTTTTATATGTTTTTCTATAGCCCGTAGCAGATTACAGTCAAAATTAAAATTTTTACTATTTTTTTAAAAAATTTAAACTTAAAAAAAAAAATGTGAAAATTGTTATTTTAAAGCGGTTGCCATTTTGTGAAAAAAAATTTTTTTTTACCTCTCTGATAGGTAGGTGTGATAGCGACATTTTTAATAATTAAGAATCCATTTTTTTTCTTCAAATGACCAGAAGAATAAAAATCATGTACGCCAGGACACCATTTTTATTGTACCCCTCCCTTTACCAGCCGATAACTTTTCGAGTTTTGAATTTATTCATTTTTGATTTTTTTTATGCATTTTTAAAATAAAAAATTAGCGTATGGTAAAAAAATGTACACTAAAAATTTTCTTCGTTTACTTTTTACAGAGCTCGAAAAAACACCCAAAATTCGTGCCTCTAGACTAGAATACCTCCTGAATACAGTTCTGCTCTCTTAATAGTGTAGGCGTTAAATAAGGGTTTATGATGCACTATTTCCAAAACTCAAACTTTTCAGTAGAGTCAAATACTATAACGAATAACACAAACAAAATAACATTTGTATAAAAATATGATTTCCAATTTGAAAACGAGTCTTGCAGATATCTATATATTAATAGTCGATAATGTCCGTCTTTCCGTCTGTCTGTTTGTCCGATTTCGCCTTTTCGGTGACGCCAAGAAAGACGCTACTACGAAAAATGATTCTTAGCAAATTTAAAAATTATTCCAAAAATTAAATAATTTACAATTTAAATACTGCAGGGCTGTCGATATATGCCCCGAGGTATATTTCTGCTACTACAAAAAATGATTGTTGGCAAACTTAAACATTATTCCAAAAATTAAATAATTTACAATTTAAATACTGCAGGGCAGGGCTGTCGATATATGCCCCAAAATATATTTTTTTTACTTTTAGAATTTCTGACTTATTCAATAAATAGGTTTGTAATTTATTTTTCACGCCAGTAAATTTTCAAAAAACAAGTGATTGTGAAATCTTAAGACTTTAATCCAACCCTTCCTATTCTTCAATAATGGGGCGTAGCGAAAGCGATTAACTAATCACAAGTTATGTCATACCATTACTACCATTTTAGATCAATAGATGTTGAGCGACTAAATAACAAAAAGTTCTCGTAAAAAAGAAATGTTTAGATACCTCTATTGAGAGGCTTAAGTGTCATTGTTTCTCATTCATCTTCATCTTTAAATAATAAAAAAAAGTGTTATCTTACTTGAAAGAGTTTTGCTTCTGATGAATTGTGTAAATAAATATATATTTTTTTACCATGTCCTCTCCCAATGTGGAGCATATGTACTCCTAATAAAGTTTATTTCAACAGAAGTTTTTCTACGAGAACTGCTTGTTTTTCAGTTTCTCAGTCTCTCTTTTCCCAAAGAGAATAGAAATAGAAGGATAGGGCTAGGACAGGACCAGTGGTTAGTTAATCGCTCTCAATACGCCCCGTTTATAAGATAGGATGGGTGGGAGTTGGTAATTCAAGACATCACATACATCCATGCCTTCGAACAGAAATTCATAAATCGATTGAAAAATCAATTTATAAAACTGCTCGTACTGGGATTCGAACCCGTGACCTCCGTAGCGGTAGCCAACGACGTTGCCCAGTCAACCCCACAGGCGGCGTCTTTAAGCTTAAAATGAAAATAAATATTGAAAATAATATTTAACCAGAAAAAAAATATATTTATAAGGTGTTATTATAAATATCTACAAAGTAGTTTTCAAAAATAGTTCACAAGAGTACGTTTTTGTCCTACGAGAGTTTTGAAACTGAAGCACAATAGTAATCTACGAAATATATGTTTTCAAATAATTAGACACGCAAGATTTGAATGGCTGGTTCGTAATTTCATTCCAAAGCTAATCTGGATTCAGGGATAGAAAACCCTATGTCAAATTTATATACATTTTCTTTATTATTTATTTAAGCTGAAAAAATTAATAAATTTAATTTTGTAGATTTACTTATTTGATGGGAATTAGCTTGGCAGAACTACGTTGGAATAATATCAAAATAACACAATTTTTAATATTAAATTTTTCGTTTTAAGTTGATAGTTATTTCGGCTTCACGTCATCTTTAAACTATATATAAACGTAATTTAGCTTAGCTATATTTGTGGCATACTTGCATATATGTAGTTAAATGTAAATGTTTTTAAATTAATTTTCGAACATAATTTGAAGTATATGGCTGTCTTATAGGGGAACTTAACAATTTTTTTAGACGAGAACTGTTTAATATAGGAAATCGTTTTCGGTCCTCGATATATGAAGTGACTAGTAAAATGACAAAACTTTTGTTCTCAATCTTTTAAGTACAATCAATCCTCTTTATTTCGTATTTTGGTGATTTTATCATAGCGATGTGTATTAACTGAGGTTTCTTCACTTTTACGATACTTTAAAACGTGTAGAATATTACAAAGCATCTAACTTTTTTTATTAAATTCCACTTGGCTATTATTATTCTTGCTTATTATTATTTAATTATTTTTTTACGTGTAGTTATACCAATTCAATGTATTTAATTAACCTTTATTATTATCTTTATATTTTTAATTATTATTATTGTTGTCTATCAAATTGTATCTAAAAAATGTATCTTAACTGTATTATTGAAGAGATATCGTCTTCGGTGTGATGCAGAAAGGAAAACAAGTTTATCGAAAAAAAAAAGTAATAAAAGTTATCCGTGACTTCAATATGGCTTAAAAAATATTTTTTTTATCGAAAAAAAGCTCTCGTCTCTGGAGGGTGAATTGAATTTAATGAAAATTAATGTATCTAACATTACAATAATATTCACTCAATTGTCACTTATGCATATTTTATTTCTATGCATATCTGTAAAATTCTTTTATATTACTTTTACCAACTGTTTGTTATACCCTCAATAATTTTATTTGCCTTAATATAAATAGCATTGCATTAATGCATATTCTTATCAGTAAAAAATGCTCGTTATGACTAGAACCGGTCATGATCATGTTAAATAAATTTGGCATTAGTAAAAACCAGTATTTAATGTATTTAAATTTCATTTATGTTTTTTCAAGTTTTGACGAGTTAGCTATTGTATTTCTTCGAGAAGAAGGTTTCGTTGGTCTACGGTTTTATTTTTGGTTGTCTAGATAAGGTAAGTACAATTCGAGGGATGCGTTGTTTCATTAAGAGCCTTCGCAGATCTGCCAATGCCACCGCAAATGTGAGAGAAAAAATAAAAGAAAAAATAAACCAGCACTTCCGGATTCCGCACCAATTACAAGGTGTAATAAGCGACAAGTTTCTGGTTTTCACTTCCTGTTTTCATCGTCGGATAAAAGAATGACATTTTACTTACAGGAAAACTGATTTTTGTAAGTCATTTTCAATTAAAACCTTTAAAAATGAAAAAAAGGGTGATATTGTATATTTGAGTCATATAGAATCAAAAGTAGAACTATGCATTTTTTGAAGTTGCGAGAAAAACACGAAAAACGTATTGTTAGCTTTTGTAGTTTTATAAATTTAAACTTAATTTTAAACATAGCTCATCAACAAGTGCAACTTAAAATTTGTATGGGACATCACTTAAAGTAACTCTGTGATTGGTCGAAATCCTAATTTACCAAACTGTTCTACTTTTGTTTCCAACGTCGTGGACAGTTCTGCTTTTGATAGCAAACATCATTTTCTTTTGCGTTTTTGTACCATATTTATTTTATTTTTAAACATTTTTTAAATTTCTAGCCATACACTATAATCAGCAAAATAATGTGACAGCATTGGCTTAATTTCGACATATATAGGATAGTTCTGCTTTTGATACTAGACGACTCATTTGAACCTTTACAAAGATTGATAGTGATAAAACGAATTTAATGATATAATAAGCATACAGTTCTTGCTTAGAGGAATGTCTTTCGAATTAACAACATCTTTTCAAGCAACATACAATTATAGTTGATTTATGCTCAGTTTGGTTAGCCTTTTTACAAAAAAATACTTGCAGTAACTGATGCATTGTTCTAGTTACAACCCGAGGTTAAGAAATTATGACAACTACAAGTTAAGCAACTGAGTAACAATCGGTTCTTGTAGAAACACTTCTGTTAAGATAAACTATATAAGAGAGTCCACATGTTTCGCATTAGGGACAGATATGGTGAACAAAATGGTTTCAATAAACAAAGAACAAAACGACATTATTTTTTAACGAATACAGGATTTCATTTTTAATTTTCAAAAAATAAACAAAAAAAGATAATCGTTGTTTCGTTGTGTTTGATGCATGTAATGCAAATAAATTTGTATAAAGTAAATAATTAATTACAAATTTGTAAGAAATTTTTAGACCCTCTTAAACTTGTTATTATTACTCCTTATACAAGAAACCTGGTTTTGATCTGTAATTGAGAATATGTAAAGTAACATTTTTCACTTTATCCAATTTTAAATCCCAAACAAACTCATAATTGATGACCTTTACATTGATTCTCAGTTCGTTTGTTTTATGTTTTGAAATGTTTTTCTACTATTATATGATTGCAGCCAACGAATAAATTATGTTATTTTGTTTGAAAGATATGATATAATCAGAAATACAAAAAAAAATGTTTTCATGTCACAAAAAAAAACGGGAAAAGGGTTGTGATGTGGAATACAATTTCCAAATGTGAAAATATGTTTTCAAAGTTTGATGCACATCAATAACACTGTGGTAATTAAAAATAATATATATATTTATTTTATAAGCCAAAAAGCTATTTAATACATTACTTCCTTTTCATACAGAGTCTATTATTTGTATAATACTCTTCTGAACTTATCTTAATCTTTGCTTAGGCGTAGAGGTTTCAATATCACCGTAGACCCTTCGTAGGTCCGATCGCTGAGTAAATTGGACCTACGGCGTAGATCAGAACGAGAGCAAATGATGCCTGCAATGTTCGCAGAAGATGAGGAAAAGTTAATCGTAGCACGTCTTTAGAATACGACCCTAATCTTGTAGTGAAGCCTTCACAGTCGTTTATACACCGAAGGAACAGAATGTAGTTTTAATTCTATAGTAAAAAAATATTTTTAAAAAAATAACAATTTTCACTGTTACCACATGAGATAATAAAAGGTTTTTAGTATTTTTTGAGCCCTACAAACAATTTTTTTTAGCCCATAAAAATTATGTGGATTTTTTCAGTTACCTGTTTTATTTTATTTTTGAAATTTTAAGCACAATATGTATTAACAAAGATCCTTTCAACTTAAATATCATTGAATGGGAGAAACAGTTGAAAATCTTCTCTAAAATAATATTTGTAGAGTTTATTGAACAAAATTAATATATATTTATTATGAGTATCATCACTTCTTAAAAGAAACTTTAACTCAAATACCACAACTGACTTTTATCTCGTCCGCTGAAATGTTTGCTATTCAATTAAATAAAAGGTAACAAAGATTTCCAATGACCTAGTAAATATTATATTTTTTAAGACACTATTGATTAAAAGACAAAGTTTAATTTTTAAAGCTTTATTTAAACACTATGAAAAAAAAAATCAAAGTATGTGTAAATATTATTTCTGCCCTTTTGTCAGAAGCATCACCATTAGTGTTTGAAGCTTTGTTGAAATCAAAATGCTTATTTTCTTGTAACTTGTTCTTGGCGTTGCTTTCTGCGGTATTTTATGGATATCACCATTTGGTGGACTCAATATTTTTTTTAAATAAAACATTTACAATATTGTAAAAATACCTACATTCTCACCTCCATGCCCATGATGCAATCGTAAATAGTTGAGCCATTAAATCATTCAATATTTCTCTTAATATTGTCAATAAGTATTTATCATTTTAGGTATTCTAGCATATATACGTTTTTAAAATTGTTTTTTAGCTTCTAACTTAGGTTTAAATACTGTCAATAAACAGTGAAACTGAGATGCCATCATGGCAGGGAAAGTGATTTTTTAGAATGGCATGTTACAGGTTATTAACAAGTTGATAACAGATAAAATAATTTGCATAATACGTAAATTTCTAGGTGAGAAAAATAAAATGGACGTCAAATTCAGACATTACAAAAAAAGTGTAAAAAATGTATCTTATTTTAGAGAAAAGACTTAGTAACTACGTCATTAACGTTGACAATGTTGCATTAAATTGCCAGTATTAAATAGTAGTGAAATGTTTAAATCCGAAACAATTGTATCAATTTAAATCTATATTTGCAGTTATTGGAAACATCAGAGTAATCCAGATCCTTTAGGAAATTACCAAGTGTATGTCAATGTAATATTTCTAGGATCTCCGGTCGGCCTACATACACTTGTGCAAATTCTCATTAGTTTTATATACTTAAGTTTGCTCGTATATCTAATTGAATTACTCTTCTAATTCGTGTGGCGGTATTTTTAGATTTATATAACAAACTATTTTACTATCTTTCAGCAATAAAAATACTAACGAAGTTTCTTATAATGATTGAACTGCTTAAGTACAAGAAGAGGAAGATGGCTTATTGATTATTTAATATTATTTCGTCGTTTTTTATTATAACCCCCTACGACAAAATATTTGACAATCAAAGCTTTTTAATGTGGTTGATATAATTAAATAATAAACGAAAGTGAAGAGATTACTATCATACTTCAAAAGATTACCTAAGCTTTAAGTGAACTTAATCCGTATCACGCCATCCTAAAAAATCACGTTCCCTGCTATGATGGCATCTCAGTTTTACTGTTTATTGACAGTATTTAAACCTAAGTTAGAAGCTTAAAAATAATTTTAAAAATGTATATATGCTAGAATACCTAAAATGATAAATACTTATTGAAAATATTAACTTTTCCGATTCTAAGCTCAAGTAATGCGACCCCAATACCCACATTTCCTTAAATATCTATTTTAATATGGGCGATACAATGTTTATATTTAATGTATTCTTATATCATAGTTTTTTGGACCTTTTGTAGTTTATATAAATACGCGAGAGCGCGATAACGAGATAAGAGCCCGCGATAAGCGATCGTTCATAAGATAGCTGGGCTAAACGCGTCAGTTGCAAGTTCATATCTGTGCTGGGATGACGTCTTTGTTACGTGCAACTTAAAATATGATTATTTATTAAAAAACCACGGATTTTTATAAAAAAATGTATGAGGAATGATGCAGAGAGATATTTTAAAGCCCTTAGACTACTTTTTTTTGAAATTCATAAGGATAAGGCCAATAATGAGGAAACCACTGGGGTCCCTAAACGACCCCCATCAGCAGAGAAGTATTTTTCTAGTCTCCGAGCCGCGAGAGTTAAGAGAAATATTGAATGACTTAATGGCTCAACTATTTACGATTGCATCATGGGCATGTAGGTGTTAAATAAGTTACTAGCAAGCACTATCTATCATTGATAAGTCTATCATTGATACCATTCGCATATTATGAAGTTTTAAAAATGTATTATAATTTGTGCTAATCCCATTAACATCATTAAAAATTGGGAATTTTTTAATAACGTGATATAAAATGCTACATTACTAAAGTAAATAACTTAATGGTAATTTTCTGTTCTTTGTATTCACAATGCATACACATTTAAGACTGGTTACACAATTGTATTAATTTAAACTGTACTTCACTCAATGTCACATCCTTCGAGCACTCGTTGTTAATAATGTTTCACGTAAATACACAGTAAAAGTTGTTAAAACGGTACTTCGGTTTTAAGGTAGTTTTTTAGTCGCCGTTTGATAGCTTTCCTTTGAATTTTACATTCGTACAAAGTCACTTTCGAATAAAAAAAAGCATCACTCGTGACGTCATCTCCGCTATAAATCGGATCGCTTTTACGACCCCGCTTTATTTTTCACGTCCGTAACTAACAGCCAGATTATAGTATAGAATTAGGGATTCTGAAGTCTCGGGATTTTTAAATTCCCGGGACTCGAGACGTGATAAAGTCAAAGGCCCGGGACTTTACGGGACTCAAGACTTATTTTCCCTTCAACAAAATTTTAAATTTATTTAAATTAAGTATTTGTATGTATGTATACACTCGGCGCCTTTTGAAAGTACCCACTAGTAAAAACGTGTTTTTTTAATACAATGTTTATTAATTATTATTTTTATTATTTATTGGATATATGAAATGCTTACGGTTGATTTTAATTAAGAAGGGGTAGTAACGGTATATGTATTGAAAAAATATCAATGAATTCGGCCGCAGTCGAGAGTAAATTTATGACCATAACTTCACAATACAGCTTTTAGACTTTTTTTGTTGTTGAAAATACATTTGTTAATAAAACAACATCAGGTATGAACATTTAATTTTAATATTTTGTAATTTGCTTTTGCTACAGTTATATTTTGTATGCAGTTACGTTTTTCTTGGAACTCCCCTCTTATATCAGTTTTTATTCGATACACATCAGTTCTTTTGAGGGTTTTTTAACAACAATAATTGTTTTTAAAAAAATAAAATGTACAATTCATTAGCACATTTTAAATCACACTCTCGATTCTCGGTTCATTTAACAACAGTCCCGGGACTCAAGACAGCAAAAAACCCGACAAGTCCTGGGACGTCTCGTCACAGAATCCCTATATAGAACACGTTTAATAGATGTCGCGAGTCGTCATTCGTAAGGTGTTGTCGGTTTTCCCGCTCAGGTGTTCCTGTGTTCGATATTCAAAACACGTTTGGTTTCGGAAGCTCCACCACCCCTTGTTCTCGCCTGGCTTTATATGCCACCCCACCGCCTGCAATCTGAAACAGTGGTCAGAAAGGTGTGAAATTGCAGACAGGTTACATCGAAAGCTTTTTGATTAGTTGAAACATTGATTTAAAATACAATTAACCCCCGTTTACACTCAAGTTGGGACGGTGTAATTCGGGGTAGTGTAATTAAAAGAATGAATCGTATACAAAATTATGGATTTGGTCTTTTCCGCGAAATATGCAAAACTAAGATTTCCCTGAGTTTGCAAAAAAATAAAAAATATGGACGAGATATTTAGTTACTAAGTGATAAAATGCAAAATGCAACACATAGACAGTCGCCCAGCTATACGTGTATAGCCTGGCACGTTTTGAATAGAAAGACGCTAGCCAAAATTTTACTGTATGCGCCGCACAGACAACCGTCTCGTAGCAACGACAATGGACTGCGACAGTGCAATTGGGGGATTTGGGGCGATTATTTCAAACCAGTGTAATTCGGGGTAGCTTAATTGGGGGTTCCACCATACATAATATTGTTACCTTTCTGGCAAAAGCTAAATGTATCAAAACTGACAAAAAATAATTAAGTAACATATTTAAAAAGATTCTTAGATAACAATTTTTCTACTTTCCAGATTGCCAAAAGTACATTATTTTTTATATATTATTAGCTGGTTCCTGGCAAGCGTTGCAATGCCACTCAAAGAAAAAACTGTTTTAATTGTGTTTATTGAAGTGCATGTTTTCTTTTTCTGTCTGTTTGACGTTTGCTGCCGATTGGTACGACACACGCGCCACCTACTGTAAGTAAATTTTTCTATAACCTTCTCGCAAGTGCAAAAATACGTTGTCAAAATAAAATGTAAGGCAGACATACAAACATTGATTTTTATATATAAGACCTACTGTAAGTTAATTTTACTATATTTTACCTTCGTGAAAGTGAATGCAAAAATTTTGTCATTTTTTTATTGCAGTCGGATGAGCGGTGTGGAAACGCATAAAGTACGAATAAACAAACATTCATTTTTTATTTATGAGATTATTAATGCTATTTTAAAGGCAGGAAATTATACCTGTAAAAATATTTAAAATCTTATTTGTATGAGGTCAGCATTAAATCATCTATATTTTTTTTTCGATATAATATTTATCTACGTCACTAAAAAGCTAAGTCCTATGGCACAGTGGTTAGCGTTGTAGGCTTCCGTGCCGGATCTCACAGGCTTAAGTCTCAGTAGGAATAGCATTTTTTTGATTGATTTATCGATTTATGTTCAAAGACATGGGTGTTTTTGATGTCTCAAAATTCCCTCCCACCTTTTCCGATCCTTTAATAAGCGGGAAAGAGCGATTAGTCAACAATTGATTTTGTCCTGGCTTTATCCTCCTTTCCTTACTACTCTCCTTAAAAAAGAGAGATTGTGCGACTCAGTAACAAACAGTTTTTGTAGAAAAACTTCTGTTAAAATACCTCTTTTAGAATTTTTTTAAATTATGACAAGACTACAAAAATACGTATATAATTATTATTATTATTATTTTACCATGTCCACTCCCAATGTGGAGCATTTGGACTACTAATGGAGTTTATCTCAACATAAGTGTTTCTACGAGAAATGTTTGTTACACAGTATTTTTTTCCAAAGAGAGTAGGAATAGAAGGATAGGGCTAGGACAGGACTAGTGGTTAGCTTATCGCTTTCAATACTCCCCGATATTATTTTTGCTCAACATTAATTCAAAAAATAAAACACCATTTCGTACTTATTCCTTATTAAATAAATATAATCGGTTCTCGTAGAAAAAAATCTGTTGAGATGCCTACATAAAGAGACCGTTTGCTTAACATTGGCAGTGGATAAAAGAAAATGTCCCTGTGGCGCAGAGGATAGCGCGTTGGACTTCTAATCCAAAGGTCGTGGGTTCGATCCCCACCAGAGATGCATTTTTTTTTTGTTTTTAAATATAAAATTAATTTTGTCCTCAATTTAATACTACCAAGTACCAAATAAGAAAGAAAATAATTGATGACACTAAAAAAAATAATTATGAATACGAAAAAAAATTTAATCCTTTCACAATTAATTAATTAATATTATATATGGAGTCAAGCAAGCTTTCTATGGATTCATTTCTTTGACAAGCTTATTTTCAAATCAAAGCTTTTTATAAATTAAGAAGAAATAGCTTCAATACATAATTTTAACTACGATTATTAGAACCATCGATATGAAACTAAAATGTAAATTTATTTCAATTGTGTTGCGAGTAAAACAGGAAAAACGTATTGTTGGCTTTTGTAGTTTTATAAATTTAAACTTAATTTTAAACATAACTCATCAACGAGTGCAACTTAAAATTTGTATGTGACATCACTTAAAGTAACTCTGTGATTGGTCGAAATCCTGATTTACCAAACTGTTCTACTTTTGTTTCCAACGTCGTGGACAGTTCTGCTTTTGATACCATGGATCATTTTCTTTTGCGTTTTTGTACCACATTTATTTGATTTTTAAACATTTTTTTTTAATTTCTAGCCATACACTTAAACCAGCAGAATAATGTGACAGCATTGGTTTAATTTCGACATGTATGGGATAGTTCTGCTTTTGATACCAGACGACTCATATTGAAAAAATAAAAGAATCAATATTTTATCGTAGCAGATGAAATTTTGTAAAAAAATAATTGGAATTCAATTAAAAAGAGCGCTGCAGCTTTTACAGCAACGCCTATTATCTTTTTCTGTTCTAAACTCAAGAAATGCGACCCCAATACACACATTTTCTTAAATATCTATTTTAATATGGGTGATACAATGTTTATAATTAAAGAATTCTTATATCATAGTTTTTTGGACCTTTTGTAAGAGAAAAAAAATTCTCGATCGCTAGGTACGTCTCTATTAAGTAAAACAAAAAAGAACAAATTCAACTAAATAAAAAAGATCCTCAAAGTAGAACAAAAAACAAATTGATGTGTACGAAGTTGAAGATAATAATTTATGTATCCTCGAATACTATTCTCAAAAAAAAACACAATATCTTACTTAGATCGATGCCTCATTCTATATAAGTTTTGGCATCATGAGAAAGCGCGATAAGCGGTCACTCGTAAAATAGCATTTTCAATTATTGGTGGGCTAAATCTCGTCAGTTGCGATTTCATATGTGTGCTGGGATGACGTCTTTTTTACGCGCAACTTAAAATATGATTATTTATTAAAAAAATACGGATTTTTATAAAAAAATATGTGAGGAATGATGCAGAGAGATATTTTAAAGCCCTTAGACTATTTTTTTTTTAATTCATAAGAATAAAGCAAATAATGAGGAAACCACTGGGGTCCCTAAACGACCCCCCATCGGAAGAGAGGTTTTTTTCTAGTCTCCGAGACGCGAATGTTATAGAAGAAAATCTGAGTATACATATAAAAATATGAAAACAAAACCATGGTGAATTTTCTAAAAATAACCGAGTTTCCCGCCGCTGAGACGGAGCACCGACATTTTACCGGATGTCGACACTTGGCAAAAAAGATCGCAACAAAATATGCGCCGGAAAATGCTTTACGGCGGCGCGGAATATTGAAGCATTTTGTGAACGCTGCGAAAGCTTTTTTTGTGCAGCTTTTATAGTGGAGAGGAGGCAGGGAGCTTTTATAGGCTCGTTGTACAAGATGTGCAAGTCTAGTGAGTTAACACGAGGTTTTCTTTATAAACTGGGATAGGAGTTTTGATAACAGTGTGAAAGATACGAGAAACCAAACGATCTGTTTACAATACGGTTTTGATGCTTTTACTGTTTTCTGTATACAAAATAGCGAAACACGTTTTTCGAATGTTGGATGTTATATTTTAGTGATAATGTTTTATTATCAAATCGACATAACAGTTGTTTATTAAGTAGTCATATATTGTTGAAAGCTTTTTAACTTAAACAACGTAAAATTAAATTTGAATCGTTCAAATTATGTACATTCACACAGATTTTGTCACTAACGACCCGGATTTCGCCTTTCGGCATCTTCAGGCGTTCAAGTGCACGGATGAACTTGAACTGACGGCGAAAGGTTGCCGAAAGGCGAAACCCGGGTCGTTAGCGACAAAATTAGTGTGAATGTACATAATTTGAACGATTTAAATTTAATATTGAAATTCCACCAAGAACCTTCAGTCAAAATCTTAAATTATAAAACAATGTAGTCTTCTATTTACTTTCTATGGATTCAGCGGTAACTTTGTGGAAGTTCATTTTAATATAAAATATAAAATAACTCAGATTATTCCATGTGTTGTGCTACAAACTGTGATACATGTTTTGCCTCTTTCAGGCATCCTCAGGCATCCTCAGACAGACTGAGTTTCACACATACTTGCTTAAGTGCGAATGAGGATGCTTCTGAAAGAGGCGAAACACGTGTCATAGTTTGTAGCAAAATATGTGGAATAATCTCAGTTATTTTATATTTTATATTTATGAAAGTAAGTCTATGTGAAGATGCTTCTGAAAGAGGTGAAACACGTGTCACAGTTTGTAGCACAATATGAGGAATAATCAAAGTTATTCTATATTTGATATTTGTCTTTTATTTATTGTTTCTTTTATTTTATTACTAGTATTAACGATAGCGAAAGCTTTAACCTTACAACTTTGACATTTTTCAAGGAAAAATATTATTTTTTTTCTTCTACGAATTGAATCTCCCAAATTATATGTGACATATTTTAGGTATCGTTGATTATTCAAATGCTGATTGAAGATAATCAATATTAACCAGTGATTATGGTACATTTCGCAATCGGATTACACTGATTATGATAATAGTATTCAAAATATGAATATAAGCTTACATAAATGATGACTTTGAGATACCGATTCATAATTTTATTTTTAGTTTCGATGTATATTTTCAATATTTTTGTTATATTGAGTAATATAAACATCTGCGTTACAAGGTTGACTATCGGAATATGCGTTGTGTTAGGCGGACCGTAATAAATCAGCTTTATCCACACCATAAAACATATTTCAATAGGAAAACAGATTTTTTTCCATACGTAGAAAATTCTCTATTCTTTTGTAATTTTATAAATTAAATTTTTAAAGTTTTGTCTAATTTTTATCGTTTTAATTCTTTAACTTAAATATATAAAAATGTAAATAAATGTTTTTTTAGTTATACACAATTTTTTATCTTGCTAATGCTTTTTATTTTACCAACATAGACTGACTAGTTTTAGAAAAAAAAATATTTTTATAAAAGCTACGGGTCATGCAAATATTTCGCAAAAAGTCCACAGGTGCTTAAAGGTTAATAATAAATACAATTTATTTGACTCATATAATAATTTTTTCATTTAACAATAACAAACCAAATTATGTCTCTAGCCAGATTATCAAAGCTGTCAATATCTATAATAAATGCCTAGCACATTGTAAATTAATTTCTTTGTTTTTTTCTTAAGTGATTTATCACAATTATCTTGAATTATTTTTTCTTCTGGGTATTAAACATAAGCGAGATAATTCTTTATTGAATCGTTGTTCGAATTATAAATCTCGTTAATAGGCACACGGATGAATTAATTATTATTTTGAAACGCTTTTTGCTTTTAACGAATTAACGAGGCACAATTAAGTACTTAGTCCCACCCTCAAATTTCGTGGAATTTTCAATCACTTCAGAATTAATTCATCAAAGAAAATGTAGTGAGAAATATTTTCAAAATATACATTAGATCGACGCCGGAAAAATCGAGCTTTTTCTTATATAAGCGTCAAAATACAAAAATTGTTTTATTCTCTCGGGTCAATTGGATTCAAAACAATGCTTTTACTTAGCAGATGTGTTGTTGTATTTTTTTTTGTTTATAAAAGCCTAAGTGCTTAAAGAAAAATAATAATCTAAAAGCATAATAACGAACGCCTTAGCAAAAATGAGTAATTGAGATATTGAGATGAAAAATAATTCTCTTAAAACTTTGATGTAAATTTATGATTTGTTTAGCTAAATTAATGGCTTTGCAATATTGAACGAAAAAAAGAGGCTTTAATGAATTGAAAAACTGGTGAATTTTTCTAAGAAAATTGTCGAAGAATCCCAGGTAAATCCCAAGGATAGCGGAACTGGAAAAAAATATTTAAGCTTTTTTAAAAGCATATTTTGTATTGAAACTTATTTAATTATTTTATTAAATAATAAACGTATACTAGTCTTTTAAACAATGCGTCTATATTGCTTAATAAATTTTCCACAAATACCTAATTTAGGAATTATGATTTCCAATTGTGGGGTTATAATGAAAAACATACTATTTCCAAAATGAGCGATATTAAGTTAGGTATGCAGATAAAGTAATTCAAGCCTAAGGAATCGACTTATCATATTAGTATTAATATAAAATATCTAAAAAACTATCGTTTTCAAATTGAAAATCGTATTTTTATGCAACTGTTATTTTGTTTGTGTCATTCGTTATAGTATTTGACTCTACTGAAAAGTTTGATTTTTGGAAATAGTACGTTTTTCACTATACCCCCACAGTTATAAAACGAATTATAAGACATTTAAAGTGCTTTGTAGATCAATTTGAAGCATATCGTAAAGCTACGGTTAACTACTGATAAAAAATTAAATCAGTCCTAATTATTCATAATATTTTTTTTTTTAAGTGATTTCCGCCAATGACATCCTACAAAAAAGAGGTATCATATATAATGTTACATATCGACTGTGCAAAGGAAAAAGGATGCAACCCACATATCAAATTTTACAGGAGGCGCAAAAAACGTGTTTTGATGATTTTAGGCCATATGCAAATTATGAATTATACACAACCTTGAAGTGCACGAAAATTTCTAAACTGGTTTTTTATTGACATATTCTAATATTAACAAAAGAAATTGTCTAGGAAAAACCTTTACTTCAGTCTTTTATCTTGGTTTTAATTTTTTACAAAGTCATCTTTTTCAAACTTAAAAGCTAAATTTAGATACTAATTCGGCATTTTCAGCTTGCATCCTTTTGGTAGAACGTGTATCATGTTTGATACATTGTGATTATCGAAAAAAACCTGTTTTGAAAAAACTGTGGGTTTCGTCTTTCTTTATTTCCGCAGTCATGTATATAATAAACATACTCCACAAAATATTTAATAAAACCAAAGCGCTCAGTCTTTTTATTTCGTGAACACGAAAATGTATATCTTGAAGTTAAATCATTATAATTAAATTAAATTTTCAAATCAACGTCGCGCGAAACAAAGATAAACGTAATTAAAAACGGAGTTCTTCCAAATGCCAAGAGGGGTCCAAACTTGGACAAAATATTCAAATTAATACCCCTAAAAAACTTTTATTACAGCTTACACATTGTTTCAAGTGTTAAAGTATTGAACAACTGATTTAAAAATATTTTATAATTTTAAAATCTACTTAAATTTGTATGAAATTTAAATTACAGATACTCAGTGGTGAATTATCCTATAAGTAAGGGATCTCTTAATCTTAGGGGCCTCAAAAATGACTAAGATTATACTAAGCCATAAACTTTTTGTTCAGATTTTAATTATTTTACATGGAAATATTTGGCGTTCTTATTTATGCTGTCCGAAAAAAAGGGTCTCAAAATTGTATTGCGCCTGGGGCCTCTCATGTGCTTAATCCGCCACTACCGATACCTATTTTGAGCTCAAACTAAACGTACATTGACTGTAGTCATGTAAATGGAAGTAACTATCAGTATTTTCAAAATGGCTTTTTTAGATATTCACAATGTATACAACTTAATAGACACTCTATCAAAAGGATGTATGTATGTAATGCAAATGCTGAATTAGTATTTAATGCTCAGACAATGCTTGCAATGAGCGAAACCGGTCCTGACCTTTTAAATAAAGTGGAATAAAGTAAAAAGGAATGCTGTGTGCTTATTAAACATATTTACCGCCAGTGTAGTCGTGTGGTCAACGTCGTTGCCTTCGGTTACGAAGGCCATGGGTTTGAATCCCAGTACAGACAGTTTTTTGTAAATTGATTTTTCAAACGATTTATGAATTTCTGTTCGAAGGCATGGATGTATGTGATGCCTTGAATTCCCACGCATCCTCTCCCATAAACAAGGCATATCGAGAGCGATTAGCTAACCACAAGTCCTGTCCTAGCCCTATCCTTATATTTCTACTCTCTTTGAAAAAAAAGAGATTGAGAAACTGAATAACAAGCAGTTCTCATAGAAAAACTTCTGTTGAGATAAATTTTATTAGGAGTACATATGCTTCACATCAGGAGCGGACATGGTAAAAGAAATAAAAATATATAATGCCTTTCCACCAAGTATTGACACCGAACACCCTAAAAGTTTTTATAATGACTTTATAACTATAAATTGAGCTTTTGCGACTGGCGAGCCTTAGTGGAATAGATCATTACTTATGGCGCAAATAAGGCAGGGCGCATACCAACATAATAATATAATTCATAAGGCAGGTCGCACATCGAAATCCACGCATATTCGTAGGTACAAGAATGCAATATGGACCCACACAAAGCCGGTTTGTCGGCTGTACACGGAATGTTTACGTCTTTGGCTTGTGTTTTATTAAAAATTTCACTTTAATGAATATTTGCCGGCCTTAATATGAAAGGGTGAACCCACGAGAAGTGAAAACAGGCGAAATTTCAACGGAATAACTATTTAAAAACTTGTTTGCTTACTGCAGTAAGTAACAGAATTTTCTATCAATTCAGATGAATTTGGCAAATAATTTTTTGCTGAGTTAGGTAAATTAGAAAAATATTTTGAGATATCTAAGACTGAAATCAGAGTAACAGACTGTTTCTGACTTTTTTTTATCCATGTCAGCTCCCTATGTGGGGCATTTGGATTTTCAATTAAGGAATCTCAACAGATTTTTTCTACGACTGTTTGTTAGTCAGTTGCTCAACCTCTCTTTTAACAAAAACTAAAGTAGATATAAAATGTTAAGACTAGGAAAAGACTAGTGGTTAACTAATCGCTTTCACTACGCCGATTTATTGAAGGATAGGAAGAGGGAGAGGGAAATTAAAACACCACAAACACACGTGCCTTCGGACAGAAATCTAAAATCGATCGGTAAAAAATGCTGTTCGTACTGAGACTCCCTCCCACCCTTTGTGATCCTATAATAATTAGGTGTAGCGAGAGCGATTAGCTAACCACTTGTCCTGTCCTAGCCTAATCCTTATATCCCTATTACTCTCTTTGGATAAGAGAGGTTCTGCGACTGAGTAAAAAACAGTTCCCATAGTAAAGATCTGTTGAGATACCTCCATTCGGAGGCCATATGCTCCACATTGGGAACGGAAATGAATAATAATAAAAAAATAGTTATTGATTTTTATTAGTTGATAATACTCGTAATAATTTTATAGCAAAAATATGTAAAAAAAAATACAGAAATCTGTATAATAATAATTATAATGCTTTTCCACAAAGTTTGCTGTTAGTACAATAAAAGCGATGACTTTTTTTTAAATTGGAAAATCACTCATTACTCATTTTCTACCCTTAAGCAATGAGGGTGCGGTTGTTTTACGGTATCCTTATGTTGAATGCGGTATTTATTTGTTACCACAAGCATTACGCTATAAACCGGAAGATTTAAAAATTTACTCTGGTTTTCAAAATTGTTTCAATATGACAGGTAAGCATGTTTTCAAATTCAAATCGTTTTAATATAAAATTAAAAATAACTAAGATTATTCCACGTATTGTGGTACTCACTGTGGCACGTGTTTCGGCATCCTCAGACAATCTTACTTTCACAAAGCTTGTTTAAGTGAGAATGATTTTAATTTTAATATTTTAATATGATACGTTACAAAAATAAAAACAGGAAGCTTGACAGCTACTTATTTATATCATAACAAATGATACATTACAGCTCATGTCAATGCGTTAATGATTTTGAAGTTGAAAGATCATAAGAGACGAACTCGATGAGAATTCTTTGTAAGTAACTCGAGATCAAGTCGAGAAGAATTTACTTCAAAAACACTCACGTCTTAAATTTTATTTGAAACATTTATAATGATATTGATCTTACCGGGAATTGAACCCAGACTCGTCTGATAAGTAAAGCAAGCTCAAATCAACTAGGCAATATTGGCAGACAATATTTAAAAAAGGTCTGTTATATACTCTTCTATCTAATTTAAACAAAGAAAAATTAAAATCGCTTAAATATTTCACTCTTAAATTTATAGCTTTCAAATAATGTTCAATCTGACAAGAATGAATGTTTTATACGACGGGACAACAATTTCGCAGTTGATAGATTCCGAACAGAAAAAAAACAATTATTAACATCAGCCAAAAAAAATCTGTAAACATCCCCCTTTTAGTGACTGGCGGAACACCCTCCGGCCGACACTCCGATGCCTGGCTCCCCGGGCTCCCTCACCCCGTGGCTGGCCTGATGTTCACCCCTTACATCTTTCTTTTTGTATTTCAATTATTCTGGCCGCACGGGATTACTTGAGATTTGTTGGAGGCAGAACAAATTCTACGACTAATGGAGACATTTTCGGACTAATGAAAAACGTAAATTTTACTCTGTTTAAATGCGGCACAAAAACAATAGAAACTTTGTTAATTACCGCATTATACAAAACTATAGAAACAGTGAAGTGTACTCCTAAAAAAACTAAATGTAGTTTATAAGATATAAAAATCGAAAGGTTTTTTTTTAAATTAAAATAAAATATATATTTGACATTACTGCAAATGCGTCAAATATTTTGAAGTTGAAAGATCATACGAGATATACTCGATGAGAATTTTCGAAAGTCACATGAGATTAACTCAAAAAGAATTGACTTCACAAACACCCATGTGTTTGATCTCAAATTAAAATTGAAAAAAATCCAATTTTAACATTGACCTTACCGGGAATCGAACCCAGACCCACCTGATCGGTAGAGCAAGCTCTAACCAACTAGACCACAGCTGGCATATAAATAAAATATTTCCTATATAGAAGTACACTCAACTCCCTTTTTACACGGTAGATTTGTTCCACAAAAAAGACTTTAAAAATATGGTTAGTTTCCTGCATATAAAAAAAGCATGTTATTTAAAAAAAAAACAATACTATGATACAGATTTTTTTTTAAATCAATTTAATTACACAACATCCTATTCATATTACGTATTTAAATTAATAAAAAAAATCATTAAATTACAACATCATTAAATGTGGAGTTTTATGATAGACTGGATATAAATCGGTTTCATCGCTATTCATGTATCATATATAACATGGTCTAATATGTTTTAGAATTAAATGAAGCCGTTTGTTTTTTAAAATGTCTTTTACTGTCGAATCTCTCAGGAAATCCGTTATTTGCTTTTGTGTTTATTGTGTTATGTTGGAACAAATATTTTGCGAAAAAATAGTTTTTGTTCTGTTTAGTGGACTGGTGTAAAAAAAACTATGTAAAATAGGGTTGAGTGTATAAAGCACACTTACAAGTGTGGAGGAAGTGGAAGATTTATTATGAAAATGGCTATTTGAAGGCAATCATTAAAAATCCTTAATCGGTTAATAACAAAAAAGAATTGTTTTATTAAATTGATTAAATAGTTATATCAGGCATCTAAAAATTTCTTTAAAATATTTAACTGTGGAATGGCAATTAGTTATAATAAGGCTTTGTCGGTTTTAAATAATTGTTTTTTTTCCAAATTTAGTAAGTATCCCTGATTCGAATATTATAGTTAGTAATAAATTAACCATCTGCTGTAGCCCAGTTGGTTAGAGCTTGCTCTACCGATCACGCAGGTTTGGGTTCGATTCCCGGTCAGATCACAGTGAATTTGAAATTTATTCAATTCAAAGATGTCTTGAATTCCCTCCTCCCACCCATCCTATTCTATGAACGGGGCGTATCGAGAGTGATTAGCTAACTACTTGTACTGTCTTAGCCCTATCCTTCTATTCCTACTCTCTTTGGAAAAATAGAGGTTGAGCAACTGAGTAACAAACGGTTCTCGTAGAAACACTTTTGTTGAGATAAACTCCATTAGGAGTCCATATGCTCCACATTGGGATCGAACATGGAAAAAAAAATGTAAGGGACTAAATAAAAAACTATATTATTTAATATTAGACTTTTTTTACACGTAAAATTGATATATAGCATAAACTGTGAGATACGAGTACAAGAATATTAAGCGTTTGAAATTATCGTTTAATGATACCGTAGTAATAAAGAAAAAAATATCATCAAATCTCAATTTGGACTGTCTTAATATCAAGAGTTGAGTTCTGCCAAAGATTTTTCATAAGCTAGGTAAGAGAATTATTATCTTTTCTTTTTCAATGACAGAAAACGTAAGACTGAATTTTTCATTTCAAATATTTACAGCCGTCTTCTGGTTTAAAAAATAAGCTCATTAAGTTACTTGCAATGGCTGTAATTCGTTCAAGACAAATACTTGTTTAAATGTTTTGATATGTCAATATCATAACTAACTATTTGCACTAATTTACTTAAATTTAATGGCTTTATACTCAGAGATACATTTATTTATTATATAAACACGAAACATTCATTTACTAAGCGTCAGTTCAAGTTCATCCGTGCACTTGAACGCCTCAAGATGCCAAAAGGCGAAACCCGGGTCCTTAGTGACAAAATCTGTGGGAATGTACATAATTTGAACGATTCAAGTTTAACTATTTGCAGTAAATATATTTTTTTAAAGTTAATTTTCCATATACACTCCTTAATCGGAGCATATCACCTCCACACGGTTGCACAAATATTCTGTCTCCCACCAGTCTTTTTGCATCCTTCCATGCCATTCCAGCGTCCCGTAGCTCCATCGAGTATATCCAACAGGTCATAGCTTCTCAATCTTTTTGGGCCCGTGGCCTTTTTGAAGCCTCATATTTTTCAGTGGCCTACATACCAGTTTTGAAGTTTTTCGAAAAACATTTTGTCATTTTCCAACCCAAGAATTTGCGGATTTCCCGAAATTTACCCATGCCCCTCCAAAATTGTGCTGTGGCTCCCCTAAAATTATGGTTTTCTCTGTGACCTCCTTGGACAATGCTGTGGTCGTCATGGCCCTTGGTTTAAAAACACTGCTATAGATGCTAGTAAGTGGTCTTCCACGATGGCGGAATCCATCCGTTTGAAGAGACTAACAGAATTCACTCTCGAGGCAACCGCATCACATGTTCAAGCGAGGTTTTTCGTAGATTTTGTAATACAGATGTAAACGTAAATTTATTTTATTAAAATTTATGTTAAGCGATTCTTATATAAGGTGGTTTTTATAAAACATATTTGAAATGTGCATAATGTTAAAAAATTAATTCAATATTTTCTTTTTTCTTTCTAGATATGTAAATCAAGCGCAACAGAGACTGATACAATTAAAAGGAAAACAAAAAGTTTTTCCTTTGTCAGCAATGTAATTCAAAGAACATTTGAATATTTAAAAAAAAAACTGAGCAAAGTCAGGAATCTTGGATACAATCTCGTTTACAATTGAGGAGTTCAAAATACAAATGAATCATGATTTAAAACAGATTTTCAGTTTAATTAAATTTTAAGTAAGCATACTTTACAAACTGCAATGAAACAACAAAAAGCTATACAGTAAAACCCCCATTTACACTAAAATCGGGACAGTGTAATTCGGGGTAGTGTAATTGGCGGAGTTAATCTTATACAAAATAAGGGATTTAGTTTTTTCCGCAAAAAATGCAAAACTAAGATTTCCATTAGTTTTATGGACGAAATATTTAGTTACTAAGTGATAAAATGCAAAGCGCGCCAAAATCCAACAAATAGACAGTCACCCGGCTATACGTGTACGTGTTCATATGATAGGATGGGTGGGAGGGGGGAATTCAAGACATCACATAGATTCATGCCTTCGAACAGAAATTCATAAATCGATTGAAAAATCAATTTATAAAACTGTCCGTACCGGGGTTCGAACCCGAGACCTCCGTAACCGAAGCCAACGACGTTGACCACTCGACCACACAGGCGGCCCTTTTTTTACCCTTTTCAAATATATTAATAACTGTAAATGATATCGCGTCTAACTACAACAGTTTTTTTAACGTCTCAGTCTGAAAGTGGATTCTGCTAAGAGAAATAACCGTAAACTATCCCAGGCCAGAAGTAGGGCGAATGCAAATTTTCCATTCCAAACTAAACTTGACTGAATGGAAAGAAAAATGATGAAAAATGTTTATGAAACCTTATTTACATACAAAATACACCGTTACCAGATGTAAATTCTTGTACAAAAGAGTCGCAAAGAAGATTATGCATTTGCACAGGGTATAACGGCCAAAGCACTGAGTATCTGCATATTTATATTATCTTGTAACGACCGTTTTATTAAAAGTCCACAATGGCGAATCTCCCAGTTCGTTATAAAGCTCGTCGTTAGACACCGAGAGCTTTCAAATGGAGGCTGTGTATATTGAAGTTTATGCTGCCTTAATAGCCGTGGTTGTATTTGAGTATTTCAGTTCGCTAGCTATTTGGTGTTACTTTTCAAAATAGTTACTGAATATTGATTAGGAATAAAATTAATATTTTTATTAAAACTATCATTTTTAGGGTGTCCACTGTCAATTCTTGGTGAAAAGGTATTATATTAATAAAAAACAATATTTATTTGTACTTTTTTCCACTTTATTTATATAATAAAAATTATAAAAGATTTTTAGTACTTTTTCTACTTAAAATTTTATTTGATCAGGACTGATTTTGCTTCTCGCGAGCATTATCAACTGATCAGTTGATAATTCTCGCGAGGAGCGAAACCGGTCCTGATCAAATAAAATTTTAAGTGGAAAAAGTACTATAAATCTTTTATTATTTTTATTTTAATGCCATTCCACCAAGTATTGGCAGTGAACACCTTAAAAGTGATTATTTATGTAAGTCCGAAATTGCCGTTTTATACTAATTTGATCTGAGAATATTGTTTTCTTTTAAATTAAACAAAAGACTCGCGCGAGCCCTTTCAAGCCCACCCCTAGTTCGAGTACCAACACGTTTATAAGCATTGTTTTTCAATTAATTTATCAATTTCTGTCCGAAGTTATGAGTGTTCATGATATATGAAAATTTCCACTCTCTCTTTCAATTCTTAAAAAGCAGGGCGAAGATAGTGCGAATTGTGAACCATTGCTAGCATTTTATCCCTACTTTCTTAAAAAAAAAAAAAATTGATCATTTGAGTAACAAGAATTTTTCGTAAAAAAACTTCCGTAGAGATACCTCCATAAAAACGTCATATGCTCCATATTGAGAGTGAATTTTCAATATAAAAAAATTACAAACAAGGATCTGAGAGACAATATACCAATAACGTAATATAAGAAACATGTTTGTTTTAAACATATTATCACGAAATGAAATACAATCTTGCGTATTACTTTTAATTTTAGACAGTTTCCTCTTCTAGAAATACTAAATATATTTTTTCCAACAATGACTAATTACAACTAAAATATTTATAATTTACATGTTCTGTGTATACAAAGTAAAAAACTAAGTATAGTTAACAAAAAAAAATACGTAGAAATAACTCACCCTTCTAGCATGAGATTCTGAGAAAAGCCGTTAAAGAAATAAATTTAAATGCTATTCAAAATCGGGAAAAACATTTGATGGGTGGTTAAAAAAGTAGTTGATAGTTTGCAAAGTAATAAAGCAAAAACTTGCCTTGGGAAAAATATGGCCTTATTCGTACTTATTTGTGGTATGCAGAGTTATATCAATTTTAAAGTAAAAATCGACATTAATTAAGTACTAAGCGAATTATAAAATATCAGTAAATCGTTGTTAAAATTCAATTTATATCTTGTCAATGTTCTGCTAGAAGTTGGTAAACAACGGATTGATATTTCTGAATAAGACTTCCAAGCCAGTTTATTAATAGCCCGTTTAGAAAAAAAAATACCTTCCCTTTATGAGCACTGATAATAATTGCCAATTGGCGAATTGGTATAACAATGCACCAACTGAGTTTTTGAAGACAATTAATTAATATCAAAAAATCTCTGTTTACGTAAATCATTTTTGTCAGTTTTCTTAATTACCAAGTTCTACTAGAAAGATGACGATATTTAAAAAAGCAACTAGGGTTTTAGTTAAAACACAAACTTTTAAAAGTGACCTTTTGGTGAAAAAAATATCTAGAATGTACTAAGTGGAGGCAGTAATAACGGTGTCTAAGAAAAGTGGTTGTAAACTTTACCGAAAAAATGCTTTACTTGATAAATATACTTACATATTTTAGCGACTGCAACACAGTGTAAAGTTTTACACGTTATATAGCAGGTGTTTGTTTTAAGTGGTCGCAGATGCGTTTCCTGACTTTGTCCTATGTAAGAGCTATTCAATTATTCAATTATATTATGTTTTTGATATGGAAACACTTAATATAAAGATTAACTGCTGTGACATTTTGTATTAAAAAAAATGTTTATCCATGTTTTAATAACATGCGTATCTCCAGGTTAGCTTTTTTAAGGTGTTGCAACACAGACTTCTAAGACAAAAGCGCGTTTATTTTTAATTCAGGAAATCATTATTTTTAATAATTTATTAAATTTGAATCATTCAAATTATGTACACTCCCACAGATTTTGTCACTAACAACCCGGGTTTCGCCTTTCGGCATCTTCAGGCGTTCAAGCGCACGGATGAACTTGAACTGACGCTTAGTAAATGTATGTTTCGTGTTTATATATTAAATAAATGTATCACTGAGTGTAAAGCCATTGCTGGCGAAAAGGATAGGCTCATGGGAATTCCCAAAGATTTGAGTAGTGAGTGGTTTTAAGAATTATATTTATTTGTTTGTCGGTATTTGTTGATACATAAGGATTCAATGCACCCATTTTCTTATAAACCAGCCGCTTTTCATTCAGAAATTCATAGACTTGTGAGTGTTCCTTTAAATGAAAAGAACTTTAATATCAAATTAAAAATCATCAAAAAAATTGCTATCAACAATGGATACGATATGTCTCTTATAGACAATCTTTTATCAAAAAAACAAACTAAACTTGCAGAAAAAATGTTATTTAAAGGTATATTGTCAAAGGACATAGATTAAATAAGACTTGTATTTCCTAAATAAATGATTAACAGGTTTTTTTCGATAATCACAATGTATCGAACTTGATACACGTTCTATCAATAGGGTGCAGGCTGCAAATGCCAAATTAGTTTCTAAATTTATCTTGAAGTTTGAAAAAGATTACCTTGTGAAAAGTTAAAACCAAGAAAAAAGACTAAAAAATGGTTTTTTCTAGACAATTTATAATATTAATATTAAATTATGTCAAATAAACACAAGTTTAGAAGTCTCCGTGCACTTAAAAGCTTTGTACAATTCATAATTTGCATATGGCCCAAAATCATCAAAACACGTTTTTTGCGCCTCCTGCAAAATTTGATATGTGTGAGTGTCTTTATTTTTCTGTGACCCCCAAACCTTTTTTTTTAGCCCACCGAGGAGTTTGAAATCCTCAATTTGCACAAAATTACCCGTGGCCCCTCTGAACTGTGTTGTAGCTCCTAAAAACAAAAATAAATCTCTGTGGCCCTCTTACAACACGCTGTGGCCTCCTGGGGGGCCACATGGCCCACCGTTGAGAAACCCTGATTTAAATGGTATCAATGAAAAACATTTTCTTCTGTAGTATATGCATATAATTCTGTCATTATTAATTGCATAAAATCTTCTTTTAAGCTTAGCCAACGGTATAAATATAATTATATTGAACAAGAAAAATAGAATTTTCATTGTATGACAAAAATCTTTTCAAACATTTTTTCATTACAATCAGAACTCAAGAGACACTTAACACACGTACAAAAAAACTGTCAGCTATTTTCATTACGTTCCGATTAAAAATTGTGTAGAAATAAAAAAAAAACAACTTACAAAATGTTTAAGTCGTAGAGAATTCGTTTACAACGAATCAAAAAATGTGGCATAGAATCAGCCATTAATTCGTTATAGAAAACGCAAGCTCTTTAGTTTCGTCAGTGAACGAAAGCTTTTCAATGACAAATAAAATGCTGGTACTTTTATATTCATAAACTCTAATGAATTACTTTTAGTTTTGTTAATAAAATGGCGAAATTTCAGTGCACTTTTTAAAATTATAATTCAAGTATTATCATCATATTTCAATAATTCAGGAAAGCTGTTTTTTTAATGAATTAATTTCAGTTTTGAAAAAAAAAAAAATATTGTTCGAAACCCTTGTGCTAAAATTTCAAGAAGGCTCTCATATCTAATGTTAGAATCGATTCATAGATTAAGCCATCTTTGTATTAATTATGTATAAAAAAACGAGATTTTCCACTCGTCCTTTTATCGTTTCATCATTCAATTTTAAAGATAAGACAATATAACGATTTTTTGTCCATGTCCGCTCCCAATATAAATCATATGGCCTTCTAATGAAGGTATCTAAACAGAAGTTTTTCTACTTCAGCTGTTTTTACTCCGTTGTTCAACTTCTCCTTTTCAGAGAGAAGGGATAGAAGGTAGGACTAGGACACGACTATTTGCTATCTAATCGATCTCGCTATATCTGCTTTTAAAATAAGAAGGTTGGTAGAGAATTCAAGACATCAAATATATCCATGTTTTTGGACATAAATTCATAAATCTATTCAAAAATCAATCTTCAAAAACGGTACGTCCTGGGATTCGAACCCGTGACTTCCGTGCTCTGGGTCAAGGATTTTGCACAGTAATGTTTTTTTTTAATCCATGTCCGCTCCCAATGTGGAGCAAATGGCCTCCCAATGGAGGTATCTCAAGAAGAATATTTTTCTACGAGAACTTTTTGTTACTCAGTTGCTTAACCTCACTTTTTTCAATAAGGCTAGAACAAGACTAGTGGTTGGCTAATCGCTATTGCTACACCCAGTTATTAAAGAACCAGAAGGATGGGAGGAGAGGAATTATGTGAATTGACATCACAAACATCCAGCCTTCGATCACAACTTTGAATTGAATAATTCTCAAATTCACTGTGGTCTGACGGGGAATCGAGCCCAAAACTGCATGATCGGTAGAGCAAGCTCTAACCAACTAGGCCACAGCAGGCGACAATGATTATTGTAGAAAAATGTTTTTAAATTTAAGATTTCGAATGAAGGAGCTCGGTGGAATTTTAATATTAAATTTGAATTGCTCAAATTATGTACATTCACACAGATTTTGTCACTAACGACCCAGGTTTCGCCTTTCGGCATCTTCAGACAGTCAGTTCAAGTTCATCCGTGCACTTGAACGCCTGAAGATGCCGAAAGGCGAAACCCGGGTCGTTAGTGACAAAATCTGTATCAATGTACATAATTTGTTTTTAAATTGTTAAATATAAATTATTAAATCTATAATTTTGAATATTATTATGGTGGAATATAAAGTAACATCCGAATGCATTGAAAACATATCCGGTTCGTTTGCAAAATCCACGCGACCATTTTCACGCCGTTCACCCCTCACCCCTAAACCTATGCAGCGAGAAAAACTGAGTAATGGATATTTTTCATATTTATGTAAGGCCACCGTGTTATGAAGGGGTGTCTAGAGAATAGGTGGCACCATCTGGCGGTTCCACATTTCGTGCAAATTTCACTAAGCTGACAGCTGGAGCTTGAAAGCCTAGAAACTACCTATTTACTGACACGCCTAAGCTCTCTGCCTTAAAAGAGACACAGAAATCGATAAATGGATTTTAATTTTCCCATATCGTGTTTAACTACCCATCAAGCACAATTCGTCTTTCCGACGATTACGATTTATACTTAACACCTCCATGCCCATGATGCAATCGTAAATAATTGAGCCATTAACTTTTCCGGTTCTAGGCTCAAGAAATACGACCCCAATATCCACATTTTCTTAAATATCTATTTTAATATGGGTAAACAATGTTTAAAGTTAAGGTTTTCTTATATCATAGTTTTTTGGACATTTTGTAGTTTATATAAATACGCGATAACCCGATAACACGATAAGCGCCCGCGATAAGCGATCGTTCATAAGATAGCTGGGCTAAACTCATCAGTTGCAATTTCATATGTGTGCTGGGATGACGTTTTTTTTACGCGCAACTTAAAATATGAGTATTTATAAAAAAAAACACGAATTTATATTAAAAAATGGATGAGAAATGATGCAAAGAGATATTTTAAAGCCCTTAGACTATTTTTTTTTTTGAAATTCATAAGAATAAGGCCAATAATGACGAAACCACTGGGGTAAACAAGCATTTGTGAAAGTAAGATCGTCTGAAGATGCATCTGAAAGAGGCGAGACACGTGTCACAGCTTGTAGCACAATACGTGGAAAAATTAATAAGTTATATTATATTAAAATAAATTTCCACAAAATTACCGCCGAATCCATCAAAAGCACTATTTTTGAGTTTGTAAAAAATTGACTTATTCTGTTTATCAATAAAAACACAATATTCCTAAGTAATTTATTCTAATTTACTTAATAAGTCAAGACCGGTTTCGCTCATCGCGAGCATTGTCAACTGATAAGAAAAAATATAAACAGTGCTATTTATACAAAATCAAATTGAAATAAAAGGTGTAAACAACAAATAACAATGAAAAGAATTTACAAATTACAGTACAAGTGACTCTATAATTACACAAAATTAAAATGTTTAACACCCCTAACATTTAATTAAAAAATAATCAAAGATTAATAAATTTTAAGTGGTGAATGATGGTTATTATAAACATAATTAAAATTTGGGAAAATTTTAACAAAGTGAGAATTACTTTAGTAATTTAGAATTTTTTAAAAGGTTTTTCAATATTTGCCAAATATGTTGTTGACACTTAAAAGACAAGGTTTTATGGTGTCGGTCTATTTCACAAACGATTCTGGACACACATCATTTCAAAAAATATTTGCACACAATAATTTGTAATAAAAAATGTTAACAATAGAGAAAATGATTTTTTTCAAACATTACACTTTTTTGTTATAGCGATTAGCATGGTGACCACGTTCTGTATTTTAAAGATTCTCTAAAAAATCTTATTCTATTATCATGCTTTTTTTGCGGGTAACTCAAATCGTTGTAGAGGGTAATTCAATGTTGTCGACCACTGCTCTAGAAACATTTGAATTTTTAATATACTCTATCGAAAATAACCAATATCACCCGAGATTTATAGTTAGGACACTACGATATATTTCAAATCAAATATAAAGTAACAAATAATATTTTTAATTCAAATTATTTAAGCTCAGTGAGTTTAAGAGCTTTACTGCTCGGCTATAGAAGTTTTATCATCGTACTGTTGCATTACTTACAGTTTGCAATATATTTAATATCCCATGTTGATACACTATTATAGACAAAATCATACTTTGCCTTTTATTATACTCCACAGTTTCCTCTAACATTTGATAAATAAATATAACGCAATTATAAATGCGCAGGCGAAATTGAGTGGGTTGTTATTATCACAATATAAAACTCCATACAAACAATGATTAAGTGTTATTCTTCCCGTTTCAATCCCCTGTATTGCTTAAACAAGTTATTATATATAAAAAAAAGATTTTTAGTACTTTTTCCACATAAAATTTATTTGATCAGGACCGGTTTCGCTCATCGCGAGCGTTATCAACTGATAAAAAAATATATAAACAGTGCTATTTATACAAATTAAATTGAAATAATAGGTGTAAGCAAATACTAAAAATGAAAAGGATTTATAAATAACATTATAATTACACAAAATTAAAATGCTTAACGCCTTTAACATACTATTAAAAAATCATCAATAAATATAAGTGGCAAATGATGTCAATTATAAAACCAATTAAAATCTGGGAAATTTTTAAACGAAATGAAACTACAATTTACTCGTCTACTAAATTTTAGTTGGGTTTATAATTGACATATGAAACGACCAACTGCACATGCCGGGCTCGCCCCTTCTATACCATATACAAATATAATCATAAAACCTTTCCGACAAACAAAAATAAATATAATTCTTAAAACTATTCCTAATTCAAATCTGTGGGCATTCCCATGAGCTAATCTTTTTCGCCAGCGATGGCTTTAAACTCAATGATAAAATTATTTCTTATATAAACACGAAACATTCATTTACTAAGCGTCAGTTCAAGTTCATCCTTGCGCTTGAACGCCTGAAGATGCCAAAAGGCGAAACCCGGGTCGTTAGTGACAAAATATGTGTGAATGAACATAATTTGAACGATTCAAATTTAATATTGAAGTAACCACCTTCAGTCGAAATCTTAAATTATATTAACAGTACTGACTTCCTGACTTCAATATGTAACTGAATTTGTAATAAACCAGTTTCAAAAAACACAACAACGATTTAAAAGGACACTGCAAAGAAAAAGAGCCTATATAAACTACAGTCACATCAGTTGATTTTGATAGCAATAAAAATATCCGAAAGTTCCGGAAAAACCGAAATATCGTTTCTGATTTTAATAATGTACTGAGTGATTTTCTTATGCAACATAAAAAGCAAATCTCCAACTGGCCACAGGCAAAGTGAAAAAGCTCTCAAATGTGCTACGAAGGAATCTTTAGGGGAGACGGTCCTTTTTGTGTCCGAAAGATCCGTGAAAGCCTCCTATGGAACCTTTTGCACCCTTCCCTCCCGTTCGACGGAGCGTCGCCTGCAAATTATCTCCTTTTTCAGGGAATTCGAGCATATTTCATCCACATTTTCACGCATAAAATATTGCTCCTTGTGTTGAAAATGCGACATTGTATATGTATGCCAAATGTAAAGATATTTTGTTTTTTTTTGTTCATACCCTTTTCAACGCACGCTTTGTTTGGAAAGATTTAGCGGAATAAATTGACTATGTAATGAAGTTTTCAGTATATTACGTTTCTTTATATAAGGGAATTTCACGTTATTGCTTTCAAAATAAAAACATTTACCTGTAAATTTATAACTAAGTAAATATTTAAAAGCTATTTTTATTTGACGTATTTAAATATTACATGAGACAGTATCGTACTCATTCACGTATTTAAAAAAAATCGTAAAATGAAAAAAAATCGCAAACATAATTGGTTTGTAGAATATAATTTAAGATTTCGACTGAAGGTGCTTAGTGGAATTTCAAAAATAAATTCGAATCGTTCAAATTATGTACACTCCCACAGATTTTGTCACTAATGACCCGGGTTTCGCCTTTCGGCATCTTCAGTTCAAGTTCATCCGTGCACTTGAACACCTGAAGATGCCGAAAGGCGAAACTCGGGTCGTTAGTGAAAAATCTGTGGGAGTGTACATAATTTGAACGATTCAAATTTTGGTTTGTAGATCATTAATAAAAACACAATATTTCTTTGTACTTTATTCCACTTTATTTAATAGGTCAGAACCGGTTTCACTCATTACGAGCATTGTCAACTGATAAGAAAAATATATAAACAGTGCTATTTATACAAAATTAAATTTAAATAAAAGGTGTAAACAACAATTAACAATGATAAGAATTTAAAAATTACAGTATAAGTAACACAAAATTAAAATGTTAAACACCTATAACATATAATTAAAAAATAATCAAAGAATTATAAATTCTGAATTATTCAATAAATAGGTTTGTAATTTATTTTTCACGTCAGTAAATTTTCTGACTACTTAAAAATGCAACAAAAATCCCCCCGTTGAGGTCAACGGGCTTACAGCTAGTAATGGTAAATACAAATGACATTTACATTAAGAATTTGAGTATATACACTGCAAAAAGCATGACGTTTCTTTAATGTATAATTATACTTTCTGTGATTTCAATATTTTGACGAAAGGCTATGATTTCATAAAAGGTTGTCAGTTGTCACCGAGATTGGGTATAAATAAAAACAAAAGGAAAAACATTTTTATTTTTCATAAACAGAAGAGACCTCTTTAGTGTTGTCAATTATGCTTAAGGGCGGGATCAAATTAATCAGGCTGTGATATTAGGGGGAATATTGTAAAGTTTTTCTTTGGCAAAATTTCACTTCAGAGAGTTTTTTTATTATTTCAAAAAACACCAACACTGGGCGAAGTTTTTTATTACGACAACACTTTTTTGTTGTCATTACTTTTAATAAAGTTAATCAGATTCTTTTCACTTTGAGACTCTTTTTTTATGATAATGCCTGTTTTAAATAAAAAAACTGCGAAAACCGCTCTGGAAAATGAGAATTAAATATCTGAAATGGAAATTAAATAGGAGAAAATGTCTTTAAATACAAGATATTTGTCTCGAATTAAATATTTTCTGAGAAATATTACAGTAAGGTAGACGGTACACGTCAAAGCAAGTTTCTAAAACTTATTTCAACTTGTAAGTTATAAGTAATATACGTAAGTCAATGAATCTTTAATAAAACATTTAATAATATAGAAATGGTTGCATGAATTCTTGGTTAAAATACATTTATTAAGAAATTGACACTTTATTCATTATCGGTTGGTTTCATTTTTAATAAAGTAAAAATACGGCTCCTATGGCGCAGCGTCTAGCATAGTTTGCTTTCGTGCTGAATCTCATGGGTTCGAGTTCCAGTGTGAAAAGAACTTTTCAATTTTTCGCACATTTAAGTGCAAGCCGGCAAGTCTTGATCAATTGTTCTCGGGACAATCCTAGAACAAAACTGAACAGCGCATAACGTTTGTTAGGCCACGGAAAACGTCTGTTGGACACAGATGTATGGCCGTGGCTAGTGGTGGAGGGAATTGAACAGTTCTGTCCTAGCCTTATCCTTCTATCCCTTCTACTCTCATTGGAAAAAAAGAAGTTTAGCAACTGAGTAAAAAACAGTTCTCGTAGAAAAACTTTTGTTAAGATACCTCAATTAGGATGCCATATTGTCAACATTGGGCAAAAAATACCAACCAAATATCGTTGGGTCCATGATTGAGAGATCACAAAATTGTTGGTATCATTTGTAATGCTGACGGTCTCAAATTCTGGTAAGAACAGCTTTTTTAAAGGCCTAGAATTAAATGAACTTTCGGTCAGATGATTTGTACTTATAGTGTAGATCCCCATAAAACACTGTTTGGCTACAATATTTTAATTTTGAATTAAAATATTATGTGCACGGATGGTTGTGATAACAAATTTGAAATAAAAAAAATATACAACATTAAATATCTATTTTAATATATTTTCAACAAAATCAAAGATCAAGTTCACTTGTATCAGTGAAAACCATCCAATCCACAAGTGCAATTATTTTTTACCCTTTTTAAAATAGATAAATTGACGTCTGTTTAAAGACATCGATGTTTGTGATCTCTAAATAACTTAGAAGTAGCTTCTGGGGAAAAAAGGTACCCTTGCTTAGGAGTCCTCAGCTGTTGTCTAAACTTTAAACAAAGGCTTGAGTATTAGCCTCAATGACCCATATTAAATTTTAGTATCTTAACAAACGTTGTTTTGCGGTTTTACTATATAATAAAAACACAACCGATATTAAATTCAGATAGCTGTTGATAATAACGATGATATTCAACGACGTACATATTGTCTTATTTATCCCCGAAAAAGGGAAAATCCGAAACACTTCAAGGGCCAGGCCTGAGGTGAAATATTTAAATAATACCGGCCAAGCAAGTCCTCGGAAAACGGTCCTTCCACTTAGAATGCGGCAGACGGTCGTCGAAATCGAAGAGGAGTATAAATTTATTGGTACGTTATGTTTTATGGGGGTCCTTTCTCAGGTCATCAAACGGCGATTTGAAACAGATGGGGGGCAGGACGCGCGCGGACTTGTCCGACAGACTTGCGTGTCGCCGTGGAATGAGTTCATTTTTTACCCCGTCCCGGTGAAATATCGTCAGATTTATGAAAGCCGTTCCCTTTTTTACGACGTTCAAATTTTCGGATCCTCACAAGACATCTGTTGTATTGGAAGATACAATGCTGTAAGCGGTGGCGTTATTTTTGATTTAGGTCGAAACATGCATACAAAACCTTACCTTTAATATAATTAAAACATTCTGATCACTTTTAGGGTGCTCACTGTCATTAAGCATATCGTCAGTTACTCTTCTAAAATATTTTTTTTGACCCGATTGCAAATTTGCATCATTTATTTGTAAGACATTTAAACGTTTTATCAACATTATTTTTGTGTCACTTATTCATATTTGTGTTACTACACACGTTGCAAAGTAAAAAAAATAAACATGCATTGAATCTTAAAAAAACTCATATCTCTTTGAAATATCAAAGTACAGTTGGCGAATTGGCGCCAGCGAAAATGCATTACAGAACGACACGTTTGTCAGCTGCAGGTTGCTCTGGCAGAATGCAATCTACTTTTGTGGGTCGTTAATCCGGGGAAAGGTGGTTTTTGTTCGGCGCGAGACTTGTCTGAAAGCTGCCGTTGTAAAAGCTGCAAAGCAAAAAGTGCACGGTGACGAGCTTTCGGGATTGTTACAGTCCTCCGGGGACGCGAGAAGTAATGAAAGAGTTTGTGCGGGTTTCGGGATCGTTTGCCGGTTGTATAAATTCGGATCAACGCAAGTGTTTAGTACACAAGTGGACGTCGAGAAAAAACTTCAGAAAACCACTTCGACTTTCTTTATATTGCCATTTGACTCTTGAGAAATGAAATTTAATGATTAATTGTTATAGTCGAAAGGACTTTAAAACACTTCTGTTAAAATTGTTTGCACTATCGACCTATTTAATATCCGGAATGATTTGAGTCGTCTGGTATCAAAAGCATAACTATCCCATGTATCACTTTTAGGATGTTCACTGTCAATACTTGGTGGAAAGGCATTATATTAATAAAAACACAATATTCCTTTGTATTTCATTTCACTTTATTTAATAGGTCAGGACCGGTTTTGCTCATTGCGAGCATTGTCAACTGATAAGAAATATAATTTAACAAGGCTATTTATACGACTTTTCATTTGTGGAAAGGAAAAAGGACGTTACTCACACATAGCAAAGTTTACAGAAGGTACAAAAAACGTGTTTTGATGATTTTGGGCCGAATGCAAATTATGGATTAACACAACCTTGAAGTGCACGAAGACTTCTAAACTGTTGCTAAATTGACATATTCTAATATTTTTAAAAAAAATGTCTAGGAAAAACCTTTTTTCAGTCTATTTTCTTGGTTTCAATTTTCATAAGCTCATCTTTTTTCAAACTTAAAAGCTAAATTTAGATACTAATTCGAAATTTGCAGCTTACATCATTTTGATAGAACGTGTATAAAGTTTGATTACACTGTGATTATCGAAAAAAACTGTGAATTACGTCCTTTTTCTTTTCCACAGTCGATATTTGTATAACTAAAATACTTTATTATTTCACTTTATTTCAAAAAAAAAATATCAACGATATCAAATCGTTTTCTAGAAAAACAATTTAATTAACTTTTTATTTAATACAAAGCTTTGTCTTAAACTACGACAACAATATCAAAGTAAATTTCATCAATATCAAATGCTACGATAACAACAAAGCATGTGGCCTCTACGGCGTAGACGGTGAATAAAGTGCTACACAAAACAAAGTGATAGTGTATTTAGCAATGCACACCAGAGTGTTTGCATGTTGTTTCAAACGACATTCGAGACTCTCGCCATCTATTGGCAATAACAATTCCGAACAGATGAGCTTTCATAATATAAAGCTCTTATTACTTGAAACAGCACATTACTTTATAAACAGTAGCGCACTTCCAGATAAGAGACCACCTCTACTTGACTTCTACAGCAGATAATGACTTTTGAATTATATTTCAATGTTAGTTAAAATTATCAGTGCAGTACTTAATGGGATGACAAATTATTTTCGTTTGAAATTAAATTACACATAATTACAGCCACCTGTGTGGTCAACGTCGTTGGTTACTACTATGGAGGTTACGGGCTCGAGTCCCAGTACGGGCAGTTTTATAAACTGATTTGTGAATTTCTGTAGAAAGGTATGGATGTATGTGATGTCTTGAATTCCCCCCTCCCATCCATCCTTTCCTATGAACGAGGCGTATCGAGAACGATTAGCAAACCGATAGTTCTGTCCTACCCTTTCCTTCTATTCGCTACTCTCTTAGGAAAAAGAGAGGTTGAGCAACTGAGTTCTCGTAGAAACACTTCTGTTGAGATAAACTCCACTAGGAGTCCATATGCTCTATATTAGGAGCGGAAATGGTTAAAAAAACAAAAAATAGCATAAAATGATAGTTAATCTGTAAATATTATAAGTAAAAGGTTGTATTTAAATTTAAAAAATAATCTCGATTATTGAAAAATTAACATAAAAACAAGCTAAATATAATGGCCAAGTTTGTGTACGTTTCAAAATTTTTTTTATAAAAATCTTTGTGTTTTCATAATTTAAGATTTCGACTGAAGGTGCTTGGTGGAATTTCAATATTAAATTTGAATCGTTCAAATTATGTACATTCACACAGATTTTGTCACTAACGACCCGAGTTTCGCCTTTCGGCATCTTCAGGCGTTCAAGTGCATGGATGAACTTGAACTGACGCTAAGTAAATAAATGTTGCGTGTTTATATAAGAAACAAATGTTTAATTGAGCTTAAAGCCATTGCTGGCGAAAAGGATTAGCCCATGGGAATGCCCACAGATTTGAATGGTGAGTAGTTTTAAGAATTATATTTATTTTTGTTTGTCGGAAAAGGTTTTATGATTATATTTATATAGGGTATAAGAATGAAGTGCCAGGCATGCCAAAAGGCGAAACCCGGTCGAAAAAGTGACAAAATCTGTACATAATTTGAACGATTAAAATTTAACTTTTCCGGTTCTTAGCTCAAAAAATGCGACCCCAATACCCACATTTTCTTAAATATCTATTTAATATGGGTGATACAATGTTTATAATTAAGGTATTCTTATATCATAGTTTTTTGGACCTTTTGTAGTTTATATAAATACGCGATGCGATAACGAGATAAGCGCCCGCTTATCAGCGATCGTTCGTAAGATAACTAGGCTGAACGCGTCAGTTGCAAATACATATTTGTACTGAAATGACGTATTTTTTACGCGCAACTTAAAATATGATTATTTATTAAAAAACCACGGATTTTTATAAAAAAAAATGTATGAGGAATGATGCAGAGAGATATTTTAAAGCCCTTAGACTATTTTTTTTTTGAAATTCATAAGAATAAGGCCAATAATGAGGAAACCACTGGGGTCCCTAAACGACCCCCATCGGCAGAGAAGTATTTTTCTAGTCTCCAAGCCGCGAGAGTTAATAAGTGTTTTCAATTGAATTGCAATTATGATTTATAATTTGATACCCTCTCGCTTGAGCCTGCGGCACGTCACTGCAAAAATTAGCGGACAAAGTTCTCTGTATAAATCAGTTATAATTTTAAATATTATGAAGCATTAGTTGTATGCGACGTGTAAGGCAATAAAGAGACTTGTGTTTTGAATGGCTTTGAAAATTTTCTTTTAAAGTACGTCCGCTTGCTTTAATATTAATCGACTTAAAGTTCTGTGAAATATTTAGTTATAAACATCAGCAAAATATCACAGAGCAGTGTTCATGACACCGATTTGGTTTGCTATCTCGTCAACTTTTAATTTATAAATCTTCAGTTTATTAAAAATTTATCTGACAGCAAAAAAACACAAGTTTTAAAAAATATAAATAATGCCTTACTACAATTCTACCTCACAAGACATGATTTTTAAATTAAAAAAATGGATTTAAGATGAAACGATAAAAACTATAAATATCCGAAATTTAGTAATTTGAATAAAATCTTTGCTATTGTAAACTGACATCAATTCAAAGCATGTTTTTGGGTGCTGTGCACGTCATACGTGCTAAAAGGTTTTGCATATAGTAAAATATTTTCAGGTCTTATGGCGCAGTGGTTAGCGCTGTTGGCTTCTGTGCTGGATCTCACGGGCTCGAGTCCAAGTACGAGCGGTATTTTTTGGTCAGCAATACAAAATTGAATATATTTAGAACGTTCAAAAAAAATATAGTACTTAAAAACACTTTTTTTCTCTTTACATTAAAAAAAATCGAAAACTTTTATTGCGTTTTCTGAGAAACTACATTAGTGTTTAGTGCCACAATTCAAATAAAGGTGCAATGTATTTAAATTAAATACAAAAAATAATTTCAAATTTGACCTTTTTTTAAATGTGTCTGTAATATAAAAAAAAAAACCACAAAATCACTATGATATTTGCACAGCTATATTGGATTCAAATAAAAAAAATGTATAAAACGATATCGGATTATGTAAACACGGATTGGTGTGTTTATACTTTTACCACTTTGGCAAGCTTTGCGGGACAATATTTTTTTAGGTTATATTGGCAAACTTTGACACCAAAGAGGATTTCGTATTTTTGGGTGAAATTGTTTATAAAGTATATGCAAACTTTGAATATTTCAAATATCTCGACCGTTAGAGAAATCAGTATCGATATGTTAATTAAATGTAAAAGCTCACAAAAGTCCAAAAAACTAACACTCTTCTATACTCGTTCCAAAATTATTCAATATGATTAGTTCCAACTTCAACTGATAACAATAATTAAATGTTTACCAATCAAAACTATCAAGAGTGAAGTGAACAATTACTTGCTGCATTGTCGAATGGTCAACGTCATCGGCTTAAAAGATAAAATATATTATCTGTATATATAAAATATATTAAATTTATTGTCGCCCGCTGTGGTCTGGTTGGTAAGAGCTTGCAGGTGTGGATGGGCATGGGTATGGGCATGGGCATGGGCATGGGTATGGGCATGGGTATGGGTATGGGTATGGGTATGGGTATGGGTATGGGTATGGGTATGGGTATGGGTATGGGTATGGGTATGGGTATGGGTATGGGTATGGGTATGGGTATGGGTATGGGTATGGGTATGGGTATGGGTATGGGTATGGGCATGGGCATGGGCATGGGTATAGGTGTAGGTATGTGTATGGGCATGGGTATGGGTGTAGGTATGGGTATGGATATGGACATGGGCATGGGTGTAGGTATGGGTATGGGCATGGGTATGGGTGTAGGTATGGGTGTGAGAATGGGTATGGGTATAGGTATGGGTATGTGTATGGGCATGGGTATGGGTATGGGTGTGAGAATGGGTATGGGTATGGGCATGGGCATGGGCATGGGCATGGGCATGGGCATGGGCATGGGCATGGGCATGGGCATGGGCATGGGCATGGGTATGGGTATGGGTATGGGTATGGGTATGGGTATGGGTATGGGTATGGGTATGGGTATGGGTATGGGTATGGGTATGGGTATGGGTATGGGTATGGGTATGGGTATGGGTATGGGTATGGGTATGGGTATGGATATGGATATGGATATGGGTATGGGTATGGGTATGGGTATGGGTATGGGTATGGGTATGGGTATGGGTATGGGTATGGGCATGGGCATGGGTATGGGTATGGGTGTAGGTATGGGCATGGGCATGGGTATGGGCATGGGTATGGGTGTAGGTATGGGTGTAGGTATGGGTATGGATATGGGCATGGGTATGGATATGGGTATGGATATGGGCATGGGCATGGGTATGGGTATGGGTATGGGTATGGGTATGGGTATGGGTATGGGTATGGGTATGGGTATGGGTATGGGTATGGGTATGGGTATGGGTATGGGTATGGGTATGGGTATGGGTATGGGTATGGGTATGGGTATGGGTATGGGTATGGGTATGGGTATGTATGTGAGTGTAGGTGGTATGGGTATGGGTATGGGTATGGGTATGGGTATGGGTATTTTGGGCCGTATGCAAATTATGAATTATACACAATCTTGTAGTGCACGGAGACTTCTAAACTCGTGTTTAATTGACATAATCTATATATTTTTGTGTGAATGTACACAATTTCAAATTTAATACTGAAATTCCACCAAGCACCTTCAGTTGAAATCTTAAATAATATTAATTTTGAAACTGTCGAGGAAAAATCTTTATTTCAGTATTTTTTATTGGTTTTAATTTTTTACAAGGTTATCTTTTTGAAACTTAAAAGCTTAATTTGGATACTAATTCGGGACTTTTAGTTTGCATCTTACGGATTTGAGGCGCCAATGTTGTCGTGTGTTCAACATATTTTTATGTTTAAAATAATTGGTTTGTAAAATCCTTTTTACAGTGGAGCGTATAAAACGCATAATTTGTATGACCGGCGTCCCTCCCGTCCACGGAAAATTGTGCGCCTTAAGACGATTGTGGCAGTTAAGCGGTTAATCATTTTCGCAACGCTCCGTTTGTTAGTATAGAAAAGGTGGATGGAGGGAGTTCAAGAAATTACATACATCCATGTTTTTGGACAGGAATCCACAAATCAAATCAAAAAGTAAAATGTAGGTAAATTTGTACTAATTCCATTTTAATTAAAAAAAACCTCAGCATTATCTATTGCTAATGATAATGTTATAAATTAAAAGTTCCACCAAGAATTGACAATGAACCCTCATCATGAATGAAAAATCAATCTAAATAAACTGTCCGCACCGGGATTCGAACTACTCCGCGCAAATCACATCATATCATACCCATACCCATACCACCTACACTCACACACATACCTTTATTCATACCCATGCCCATGCCCATACCCATACCCATACCCATACCCATACCCATACCCATACCCATACCCATACCCATACCCATACCCATATCCATACCCATACCCATACCCATACCCGTACCCGTACCCGTACCCGTACCCGTACCCGTACCCGTGCCCGTGCCCTTGCCCATACCCATGCCCATGCCCATACCCATACCCATACCCATACCCATACCCATACCCATACCCATACCCATACCCATACCCATACCCATACCCATACCCATACCCATACCCATACCCATACCCATACCCATACCCATACCCATACCCATACCCATACCCATACCCATACCCATATCCATACCCATACCCATATCCATATCCATATCCATTCCCATATCCATATCCATACCCATACCCATACCCATACACATACCTTTATTCATACCCATACCCATACTCATACCCATACCCATACCCATACCCATGCCCATATCCATACCCATACCTACACCCATGCCCATGCCCATATCCATACCCATACCTACACCCATGCCCATGTCCATATCCATACCCATGCCCATGCCCATACCCATACCCATACCCATACCCATACCCATGCCCATACCCATACCCATACCCATACCCATACCCATACCCATACCCATACCCATACCCATACCCATACCCATACCCATACCCGTACCCATGCCCATGTCCATACCCATGCCCATAAATGGTTGTTAGCAAACTTAAATATTAATTCAAAACACGTTTTTTACGCCTGCTGTAAAATTTGATATATGTGGGTTACGTTATTTACACAGTCGATATTGAAATAAAAGTGATCAAATGCGTCAAAGATGCATCAAGTTCATATTTTTTTTTACCATGTCCGCTCCCAATGTGGAGCATATGGACTCATAATGGAGTTTATCTCAACAGAAGTGTTTCTACGAGAACTGCTTGCTACTCAGTTGCTCAACCTCTCCTTTTCCAAAGAGAGTAGGAATAGAACGAAAGGGCTAGTGGTCAACCGCCTGTGTGGTCGAGTGGTCAACGTCGTTGGCTACCGCTACGGAGGTCACGGGTTCGAATCCCAGTACGGGCAGTTTTATAAATTGATTTTTTAATTGATTTATGAATTTCTGTTCAAAGGCATAGATATATGTGATGTCTTGAATTCTCCCACCCACCCATCCTACCACACTTTAGCGAGCACACTTTGGCAACCGCTGACCTATACTTCCCACCGCATTTGCCCAAAATAGCCCATTGCCTGCTTATATCACGATCGGTATATTTAATATAAAATTTCTTAGTAAAAAAATTTAAGTGTATGTTTATATAAAAATTAAACTTCACAATGCTTAATAAATATGCTGTCAACTGTGCTGTAAAAAATATATTAGTTTTTTTATAGTGAACAGTATAAAAATATCTATAAATTAAAATACGTATATCACAATTTTAGCGTAGAATACATACAGAAATACAAGAACGTTATTTTACGACACAATAATTTCCAACTTTCAGCTGTAAAATGCATACAAATTCTTCGCAAAATATTTCACTAGGATTATAGTACAAATAAAATATTCTATAGAGTAGCAGCATCAAGAAAAGTAAACCTCTGCGAGAAGGAACGTAATAAAGATTCGCAAATTTCCCGCTATGCTGGGAATGGGTTTGTTTTTATATCACTATTTCTTAAGCTTAAAGCTTTGTGTTTATTTGGTTGTATTTATGCTCGCATTAATTTGATAACATTTTGGAATAAGTACAGAAACCATGTTTTTTTAAATCATTATTTTTATTCGATATTTATCATTCCGAAGATAAAAATAAAATTTATTTAAATTAATAAGTTACATTTATATATCGACTGTGGAAAGGAAAAAGAAAGTAGCTCACAGTTTTTTATGTACACCTTTTTTCGATAATCACAATGTATCAAATTAGATACACGTTCTATTAAAAGGATCTAAGCTGCAAATGCCGAATTAGTATCGAAATTCAGCTTTTAAGTTTGAAAAAAGATGAGCTTGTGAAAATTGAAACCAAGAAAAATGACTGAAAAAAAGATTTTTCCTAGACAATTGCTTTAATTAATATTAGATTATGTCAATTAAACACCAGCTTAGAAGTCTCCGTGCACTTAAAGGTTGTATATAATTCATAATTTTCATATAGCCCAAAATCATCAAAACTTGTTTATTGCGCCTCCTGTAAAATTTGATTTGAAATGTGTGTGTAACGTGTTACGTCCTTTTTCCTTTTCACAGTTTATATGATAAGCAACAGTTAATAAATTGGAATTACATGTAAATAATTAAGCCAGCCCTAATAAGTATCTGTGAGGTCAAGTGGTCAACGTCGTTGACTTCGGTTACGGAGGTCACGGGTTCGAATCCCAGTACGAACAGTTTTATAAATTGATATCTCAATCGATTTATGAATTTCTGTTCGAAAGCATGGATGTGTGTGCTGTCATGAATTCACCCCTTCTTATCTCATCATATTCTATGAACGGGGCGTATTAAGTGATTAGCTAACCACTAGTCCTGTGCTAGCACTATTTTTATATTTATACACTCTTCGGAAAAATAGATAAGTTCAGCAACTGAGTAACAAACAGTTCTCGTAGAAACACTTCTATTGAGATACATTCATTTAGGAGTCCATATGCTCCACATTAGGAGTGGGCATGGTTTAAAAAAAAAACAGTTTTATAGCTTAATTTTGCTAACTATTTTTTTTAGAAATTATACCAAACATTTTAGATAAAAACAGAAAACGTTCGCTTTATATTATTCATAAAACATCATTTTATGTTTTACAAAATGACAGTAAAACCATACTCATGCAATATCCAGACAATCTTTGATGATGACGTTAAAAAATGTTATAAAAAACTGTAGTTCGCCATCTTTGTATGTCAACCGCCGCCATTTGCATAAGTACTACCCGCCATTTTGTGAGACAACAATGCTAATTAGAAGCCAACGAGTATCATACTAGACACACAACTTTCACAAAAGGTTATTTCGCGCATTGTGAATATTATGCTGTCGTGGAAGATCTTTACCGTTATGTTTGGCCATTGTTTTGTATGGCTTTGAATAAAAAATCTTCACATATTAAGCAGTTCTCGGCCACAGAACTGTTCAAGTTTATTTTGCGTAAAGAAAATTCGAAATATTTATCGTAGTAAATGAAAAAAAAACAAGATTCGATAATAAATCGATTAAATGTGAAAAGAAGTCAGTAAAATACTTGGTACAGATTTTTTTTGGATATCAAATTTATGAAGCTTCAAGTACCAGGACGCGCCAGCGTCAAGGTTCTTCCAGTCTCCTTCATCGATAAAGATTTTGAAAAATTGTTAATTGCATCCCCTTACCGTCGTTTGCAGACGTAAGGGCGCGATCACTACAGAGATAAGAAGTTCATGGGAACTCCATATGCATTATTTTGCAAATCAAATTCCATATGCTTCCTCCATACTATATACACACACATGCGCATACATATATACACACATACAGTACACAAAAAACATTTAAACAAGGAGAGTCATTTTTGTGATGCTAAGTTCGTTCTAAAATTGACAATTTTAGATGACATAAGATCTATGGAGGGTTGTCGAGCAGAACTGCTCTGGGTCTAAAACGATTCTCAGGAAGTGTCTCGTCAGATATGAACTGACCAATAAAGAAACGAAAGATTTTTATTCTTATCCCTTGTGTCTGATATATAAATAGTGACTCTATGAAAGTATATTTATATTTTATTTTTACATTCTTCGTCCTGAAACTAGATAAAAGAATCATTTTATAAAAATACTCATAAACTTTTCCGTTACTTTTCCATATCAATCATCTGTTAAAATTTACAAAGACAGAGATAACTTTGTGCTTGTTACACTTCTATGATTTATAATAAATATTTATTTCTATTCAGCCAAAACCGAGTAAATGGACTTCTAATAAAGATTGTCCCAACAGAAGTGCTACTACAAGAACTGATTGTTTTTCCTCGGTTGTTCAACCACTTTTTTCCAAAGAGGTTGAGCTGTTAACTCTCGCGGCTCGGAGACTAGAAAAATACTTCTCGGCCGATGGGGGTCTTTTAGGGACCCCAGTGGTTTCCTCATTATTGGCCTTATTCTTATGAATTTCAAAAAAAAATAGTCTAAGGGCTTTAAAATATCTCTCTGCATCATTCCTCATACATTTTTTTTTAAATCCATGTTTTTTTAATAAATAATCATATTTTAAATTGCGCGTAAAATAAACGTGGTTTCAGTGCAAATATCAATGCGCTACTGGCGCACTTTGCTTAGCGGCGTTCAGCCTATTATCTTACGAACGATCGCTGATAAGCGTGCGCTTATCTCTTATCTTATCGTATTTATATGAACTACAAAAGGTTCAAAAAACTATGATATAAGAATACCTTAATTATAAACATTGTATCACCCATATTAAAATAGATATTTAAGAAAATGTGGGTATTGGGGTCGCATTTCTTGAGCTTAGAACCGGAAAAGTTAATCGCTCTCGTTCATGCCATCGACTTTTGTAATCCAAGCCAACGACGTTGAGCACTCAATCATGTAGCTAGCTTATTTTAATTTTGAAAACTGTTCATATTATTCGTTGTTTCTAAATTTCAATAGAACACAGTGGCCCTAAATCAATCCTCTACACTTTTCTCAGCCTTCTACCTTTCTACAACAATCATTGGCTTATAATTTATTTAAATTTTTTGTTGATTTTTGTAATACTTTTTTTTCAATATATTTTCAAATTGACACTTAATCGATGTCAAATGTCATGTAAACTGAATATATTTATACTCTCTGTACTACTTTTTTTTATACGGTCGACATCAAAAAATAAATCGATGCTTTATGTAAAAGACTGGAAAAAGCAAGAAACAAAGTATGTTTGCAACCTTCTGGTAGGAAATCTTTGGGCAACTTTCGAGTGTCATTTAGGAACTGGGTAGTAAAAACTAAGTCTCCACAGAAGATGTCGCTCAAAAAGCTGAAACTTATTTTACAATTTATAACATAATCAGCGGAATAACAAAGTTATAAAATATATTTTTATTTTAAAGTTTTTAAATTTGATATCAAAATACGAACAAAACCTGTTTATATTTAGAAGTAATATGAAAATAACTACTCAATTCCTATGTTGTCAAGATTATTTTTAAAAGTTGAAAGAAACAAGGCTTTTTTATAATATACTAGCCGGTTCCCGGCAAGCGTTGCAATACCACTCAAAGAAAGAAAGTGTTGGTGTTTTAATTGTGTTTATTGAAGTGCACGTTTTATTTTGTCTGTTTGACGTTTGACGTTTGCTGCCGATTGTCTATAGTACGACATACGCGCCACCTACTCTTAGTTAATTGTACTATTACCTTCGCGGAAGTGCAAGCATACGTTGTCAAAATGAATTGTATGGCAGACATACAAACATTAATTTTTATATATAAGACCTACTGTAAGTTAATTTTACTTCGCCTTTAACCTTTCCGGAAGTGCAAGCAAACTTTTTGTCAAAGTTTTATTGCAATCGGATTAGCGGTGTAACAACGCATAAAGTACGAACAAACAAACATTCATTTTTATATATTAGATAGAAACAGATTGCTATTTAATTTTGATTTGTAAAAAAAAAATGAATCTTGTAAATACTAGCATTGAGCTTTTCTAAGGGTGGTAGATAACGGCAAAACTTTAATATTGTTTTATAGCGAGCTCGGTTTCTAGCGGGAGAAGTATTTTTCCCTAAGCGAGAGCCTAGTTATGAGTTAAATTATATACAAAAGAAGATTGCAGATTTCATATTCTGTATGAGATGTCTAAGAAACTTTACTTCAGATTGTAATTATACAAACGGTGGTTTGGGAAAAGGGTTTACAACGACAATCATTATTTAGTTTATATGCTATATAATAATTTTTAAGTTTAAGTTTTCTAGATTTAGAAATTTATTAAATGTAATTTTTCAGATTCAACATTTGAGACGATAGGCAGGCGCGTTTTATATATTTTTTTACCTTTTGTAAACTTTAAGCGTCCACAAAAGGACTGTGTGTCATTCTATATAGATTCAAACTTAATAGAAATGGAACTGCGTAGTATACGATTCTTAACTTTTCCGGTTCTAAGCTCAAGAAATGCGACCCCAATAGCCACATTTTCTTAAATATCTATTTTAATATGGGTGATACAATGTTTATAATTAAGGTTTTCTTATATCATAGTTTTTTTTTGATTTTGTAAATTATATAAATATGCGATAACGCGATAACGAGATAAGCGCCCGCAATAAGCAATCGTTCGTAAGATAGCTGGGCTAAATGCTGGGATGACGTTTTTTTTACGCGCAACTTAAAATATGATTATTTATTAAAAAACCACGGATTTTTATAAAAAAAAGTGTATGAGGAATGATGCAGAGAGATATTTTAAAGCCCTTAGACTATTTTTTTTTTGAAATTCATAGGAATAAGGCCAATAATGAGGAAACCACTGGGGTCACAAAACGACCCCCATCGGCAGAGAAGTATTTTTCTAGTCTCCGAGCCGCGAGAGTTAATATAAACTATATATTTTTTATAACCAGTTTCTTTGTCTTCGGGGAAATTATAGTATCATATATAATTTATAAATCATTCATTTACAGTAAGTAAAGATTTTTCTTTTCAAAAACAGCTAAATTAAAAAGTATCATAATATTCTTTTGGTCAAAGTTTTTATATGTCACCAGTTGTGGCCCAGTTGGTAAGAGCTTGCTCTACCGATCACGCAGGTCTGGATTCGATTCCCGGTCAGATCACAGTGAATTTGAAAATTATTCAATTCAAAGCGATTAGCCAATCTGTTCTAACCTTATCCATCTTTTCCTACTACTCACTTTGAAAAAAGTGAAATTGAGCGACTGAGTAACAAACAGCTAATGGATTTAAAAAAAACTTAATAATTACAATAATAAAACTTAATAATTACATTATTTTAATTACATGTTAGAGGTGTTAAGCATTTTAATTTGTGTTGTTTTAGAGTCACGTATTGATGATTTCTACTATAATTTGTAAATTGTTTTCAATTTCAATTGTTTGTTACATCTTTTCATTTCAATTTGTTTTTGTTTAAATAGTACCGTTAATTTTTTTCTTATCAATTGACACTGCTCACCACGAGCGAAACCGGTCTTGATCTTGCTAAATAAATGTAGAAATTAAATACAAAGGAATATAGTGTTTTTTCTTGATACATATTTCACAAATTCAAGGTGTAATTATGGATTTGTAATCACCGATTATATTTATTTAATGTTTAAAAATTAAAAGTTCATGACATTACAGCTGACGCCAATTCGCTATGCACAAATATAATGAGAAAAATTAAATTAAAATTTTACCTACATCATACTACACAATACATTCAAATCAACATACAAAATCATGAAATCAAAAAGTAAAACTTAAAAAAATAGTTCACAAATACTGTCACTAAACATGTCCACTTCTCTAGGCAATGAGTTTATCAGTCGAACGGCCCATGGAGCTGGCGACTCGTACGTCCTACGCGAGGAATAAATTTATAGAAACAAAAGTTTTTGGTCATAGTTTCGCCCACGTAAGAATAAATTGGGAGCATGTAAGTTAATAGTCATGAGAATAAAAATAATAAAACATTTTTAGTACTTTTTCCACATAAAATTTATTAGATCAGGACCGGCTTTGCTCATGGTGAGCATTGTCAACTGATAAGAAATACAATGAAACAGTGATTATTATACAAAAGTTAAGTAAGAAAAACAAGGTATGACAAACAATTGGTAATACAACTAAGCAAATAAATTGTAGCAAAAACCAAGAAAAATAAACTTTAAATCAAAAGTTGAAGACCTCTTAGCAATGCGAACTATTACATCAAAAATCAATTAAGTATGAATTATCATTAACAAAGTAAAAGTCAAAAATGAGTGTATATAATACATTAATAAATCTTAATGTCTGTCAACCATAATAAGATGTGAAAATTCCAGTAAAGTTCAATCCAACATAATTGATTCCTGCGAAAAGCAGGAGAATTGTAAGCAGGAGAATTTAGTAAGAATTGATATGGTCTTTAATCTTTTCGCAGGAATCAATTTCGTTTAATTATTTTTATTATAATGCCATAAGTATTGACAGTTAACACCTTAAAAGTGAGTCATAAGAATTTCAAGATTATTAACTCGGCCCTGAAGAAGAAGAGAAAAATGCTTTAAGCTTGAAAATGATCTTCGAGCTTTAAGAGAGTGAAACGATAACATTCTTAAAAGAAATATAATATTCTGATAAATTATTATTAGATAATATTCTGACGTTGTATTAAAAACTGTGTAGCTTAAATTAAATTCTGTCAATTTGGCTTATGCGTTTGTACAACTTTGCTGTACGAATTAAATTTATTACGCAAACAGATGCAAAATATTAGTTATTTTCACTCTCAGCTGTTTTGAAACAAGAGTCAGTGTTTGGAAGAAACTTTTAACATACAATTACTTCAGAGAGCGGCGTGTCATTCGCAAGTATGTTTGTCACACAAATGTTGATGTTTTTTTCACACTTTGCCTCCATTAAGTTGTCAACAAAATAAACTAAGCTAAATTATATCGCCGAATTACTGGCAGGCTGTAGAAAGCTTGAAGTCAACCCCTGGGGTCTAGTTGTGAAAACACTACCCTTGTGGTTCAAGTGACAGTAAGATCAATATCAAAATAAAATTTGGGGCATTGGACACAAGTAGGGTATCATAACCTGGAGCCTTTTTGTGATCCCGGAATTTCGGGATTGACTAATTTTCAAATCCCGGGATCTAATCTAATTTCGAGTATTGTCAACTAGGGATTCTGTGTCGAGACGTCCCGGGACTTTTAAGGTTTTCTGCTGTCTTATGTCCCGGGACTTTGTTGTTAAATGTCCCGGGACTTAAAAACAGCCAGATTGTACATTTTAATTTCGAAAAAACCATTCTAACAAAATAAAATTGGATGTAAGCAATCGCTAATATTATAATTAAATGTTCATACCTGATGTTATTTTATTTACAATTTTTTTTCACTATTGTACAAAGTTATCAATGTCTCAATACGACAAAAATAGGTATAAAAGCTGTATTGTGATTTGTGAAGTAACGGTCATATTTTTACCTAATTCATTACTATTTTTTCAATAGATTTACCGTTATCATCCCTTTTTAGTACATACATACATACATACAAATATTTAATTTTAATAAATTTATAATTTTATTGAAGGGGAAATAAAAGTCCCAAGTCCCGGGAAGTTCTGGGACTTTGACTTTATCACGTCTCGTGTCCCGGGACTTTGAAAAACCCGAGACTTCAGAATCCCTATTGTCAACTGATAAGAAACAGTGCTATTTATACAAAAATAAATTACAATGAAAAGGTGTAAAGAACCATTGACATTGAAAAGTATTTACAAATTTCAGTAAAAGTTATTCTATATTTACAAAAAAATAAAATGTTTAACAACTCTAACATATAATTAAAAATCATAAAAGATTAATAAATTTCAAATGGTGACTGATAGTAATTACAAACATAATTAAAATTTGGGAAATTTTTAACAAAGTGATTTTTTACATTCTAAATTAAAATCTTTTTAATGTCAATTGTTGTTTAAACCTTTTCATTTAAATCTATAGTTGTATAAATAGCACTGTTAATAAATTTCAAGTGGTGACTGATAGTAATTACAAACATAATTAAAATTTGGGAAACTTTTGAAAAAGTGATATAAAATGCTACATTAATGAAGTTAATAAGCTTAATGATAATTTTCTGTTTTCCCCGCCTCCGTGTAGTTTCAATTTTTAAATTAAGTGGAATAAAGTACAAATGAATATTGTGTTCTTATTAATATAATGCCTTACCATCAAGTATTGACAGTCAACACCCTGAAAGTTTTATAACCAACATAACATCCCCACAAAACTCCGATAGAATTTTATAATACGCTATTGAAACCAACCACTCAAAAACATAGCCTAGTAATTTATTGCAGCTTGTTGCACGGTATTACGTGACATTCCTGCCGAAAGCTTTATAGCACGAAAGCTCATACATAGTTAGGAAACATGCTTTTCTATCTTCAACGTGAGCTTTGGTATGGGTCCAAGTAGGTTTTGTAGCACTGCCAAAAATGATGTAACCGCAGAGCCAGGCTTTGTCAGAAACGTTATATTCTCGCCGGATATTAGATCGTTTTTTTGCCGAATGGCAAAAATCGTTTTATATAGTGTTTTAGTCGTATTTTTTTTTAATGTGATATATCAGAAAGCGACTGTGAAGATTGAAGAATATTGCTTTCTGTTTGTATGTAGAATATGCTGTTACGATTATCGCAGTATACAATCATATTCAAAAAGGAAATTAGTTTATAAATAAATGACATCTTCTATTTGAAGTCTTTCTTTAAGTTTGCCTTGCTATCTAAAATCAACCGTAGTAAATAACAAACGACTTAGAAATCGTATTTTTAGCTTCGCAAAGTTATCTTTGATCATTCAGTTTCAACATACATTTCAACCAGACATTTAGCACTAAATTATTAGTTTAATTTAAGATTTCGACTAAAGGTGCTTGGTGGAATTTTAATATCAAATTTGAATCGTTCAAATTATGTACATTCACACAAGTTTTGTAACTAACGACACTTCAGGTGTCGGAAAAAACTTATGATTATATTCACTTACAGACAGCGTATATAATCATAAAAAATTCCAGCTAACCAAAATAAATATAATTCCTAAAATTATTCACCATTTAAATCCATGTGTTATTTCTTTACGCCAGCAATGGTTTTAAACTAAGTGAAACATTTATTTCTCATATAAACACGATACGTTCATTTACTAAGCGTCAATTCGAGTTCATCCGGGTCGTTAGCGACAAAACTTGTGTGAATGTACACAAGTTGAACGATTCAAATTTTAATTATTAGTTGTTGATTTTTGATAATAATGTCTTCATTTTGAATATTTGCGATCAGTTATTGTAGCACCAAAATGCCAAACTGAAAAAGTACAATTTTGATAGCGAACTTTTATTATTGAGATTAAATAAAGATTTTAAAAGAGAATTTTCACAATAAATGTGTTTATTTATGCATTTGCAATGTTCAAATCTTTAACTTGCAATAAAATTAAAAAAAAAAACTTTTTCATGAAGTTACTAATTGATTGAATTGACATTTGCTTGGTAGAACTTTATTGTACTCAAATACGTTCACAAGGAGCTCGGTTAATCTCAAAGCAATTCTCGGTGTTCTGAGGAAGCAGTGACTTTTTTTTTATCATTCCCATGAAATTATATGCAATACTTAAATTAGCAATCGCTGGTTACTTAGTATGTATTTGATTTTGTTTTTCTCTCTTAAATTAACAAGGGGCTTGCTAGCCTTAGTAAAATTTAACAAGGGGCTCGCGCAAGTTTCTCCGAGCCCTTTCCAGCCCACTCCGCATTGTGTTTAATTGAAAATATAATAATATATTTAAGTTCTACAAATATTATTTTATGTATAGTTGATAGATATTGTAGCTTACGCCTTCATCAGAACTATGATTAAACTTATGTACATCAACATATGTAGCTAGCTATACATAATAAAATGACTAAGAAGAGATACACAATTTTTGCTCGGTCATTTTGAAATCCTGGGAATTTTCAAGCAATTTCATGGCAATTTCAAAAACCCAGAAATTTGCGGATTTTCCAAAATTATCAGCTTTTTTTAGCTCTTACAGTATTTACAAATTGAAAAAGCCAGGAAGTTTTTAGACCTATCTAAACGCCTGCTGTGGCCCAGTTGGTTAGAGCTTGCTTTACCAATCACTCAGGTCTGCGTTCGATTCCCGGTCAGATTACAGTGAATTTGAGAATTATTCAATTCAAAGTTGCAATCGAAGACTGGGTGTTTGCGATGTCAATTCACATAATTTCCTTTCCTCCCATCCTTCTGATCTTATAGTAATTGGATGTAGCAATAGCGATTAGCCAACCACTAGTTCTGTTCTAGCCTTTTCCTTTTTCCTACTACTCACTTTGAAAAAAGTGAGGTTGAGCGACTGAGTAACAAAGAGCTCACGTAGAAAAAACTTCTGTTAAGATACCTCCATTAAGAGACCATATGCTCTACATTGGGAGCGGACATGGATTAAAAAAAAACTTATTGTAATTTTCTCAATCCTGAAATTCCAAGATTTTTACTGTCACTATCCTGGGATTTCGGTATCACAGAATTGGATGGGATCTCGAAGTTGGAGATCCTAGTCCCAAGTGTGTACGATATAAAAAAAAACTCTTACGCATTTACGCCCTCATTAAGAAACACTGATATAAAAAAGCCTTTATGACATTAGTGTTATAAAGCAAATTGTGTGTCTTCTTTTCGCTTACAAACATAGCAATTCAATAGACATAAAAAGTGTCAGTTGGTGAAGGGTCCAGATAAAAATAGAATCTGGCTACAAACAATGTCACTGCTGGGATGTACCTATGTTTAATTAAAGCCCTGGGCAGTCGCGTGGCTGTACAAAAGAAACAATGCCAAAACTTAAAAATTGATTCGTTGCGAGCAATAAATTGTGGGGTTATAATGCAAAACGTACTATTTCCAAAACTCAAACTTTTCAGTAAAGTTAAAATCAGTAAAACCCCCATTTACTCTATAGTCAGGACCGTGTAATTGGGGGTAGTGTAATTGGGGGTGTGAATCTCATACAAAATTAGGGATTTGGTTTTTTTTTCCGCGGAAAACGCAAAACTAAGATTTCCCTTAGTTTTGCAAAAAAAAAAATATATGGATGAAATATTTAGTTTTGTAGTAGTAAATATCCCGCACATAGACACGCCCAGCTATGCGTGTATAGCCTGGCACGTGCTGAATACACAGACGCTAGCCAACATTTGACTGTATGCGCGGCACAGACGACCATCTCTTAGTAACGACAATGGAATGCGACCGTGCAATTGGGGGATTTGCGGCAAATATTTCAAGCCAGCGCGTAATTTGGGGTAGTGTAATTGGGAGTACCACTGTACTTTAACGAATAACACAAACGAAATAACATTTGCATAAATATATGATTTCCAATTTGAAGACGACAGTCTTATAGACATTTTATTTTAAAACTTATAGGATCAGTCGATTCCTTAGGCTTGAATTACCCTATCTGCATACTTTAATCAATATCGCTCATTTTGGAAATAGTACGTTTTGCATAATAACCCCACAATTGTTCTTATCGTTATTAAATTTTAGTTTCCGATTATATTGCAGAACAATGAAGTTTTTTTGTTTTAAACGGAATAGCTTAAGAATTATTATTATCAAATAACGTAAAAAGGCGAGCTACAGCAAAAATACATAAGTATTTAGTGGTCGGGCACTATAGCGGTGTGGGCTACCGTGCTAGATTTAACGGGTTCGAGTCCCAGTACGAACAGCATTTTTTTGATCGAATTATCGATATCGATAACTGGGCGTTATTAACTGATTAGTTAACTTCTAGATCCTGTAATAGCGTTAAGTTGATATCCCTACAACTTTCTTTGTACAAAATGAAGGTATTGTTTGCAAACCCGGCTCATTCCAATGTTGTTAAAACATGAACCATGAATGTAATTTCTTCTTCTTTGACCATGTTTGTTTCCTATGTGGAGCATATGAACACCACGCGTTACCTCCATGTTTCCCTGTCTCTCGGCAATTGCTTTGCTCCCTGCCATGACATACCAGCATCCCTCAGTTCCGCTGAGTACAACCTATGGATGTTTCCCGATAGACGACCGGGGCGTCGGAATCCCACCGGTCGAAAGAAGAGGCAGGAAGGATTGAGGCTTTCCGGAGGCATCCGCGGCACGTGACCCAGCCAGTTCCAACGTCTCTCCATAACCACTGAGGTGACGGGGCGCTGTCTGGTACGTTCCCTTAGTAGATAAAAATAATTTTTGAAAGTATTTTTAGAAATTAGTCTGAGACTTGGCTTGATAACATCCAAAATACCATTCCAAAGTAATGTAAAACTAAAAATGATTTTAAAATGTTCATTGTTTTTCAAAAGAAAATTTAAGTTTTATTTTTTAACCATTTTGGAATAAGCCGTTTTTGCAAGTAATATCCTCAAATATAGATTGAGCCACTGGCTAACAAACAGTTCTCTGAAATATAGCTTAAGTCAGCGGTTTCCAATCTTAATGTTGCTGCGCCTCCCTTTGCAACAGCCCACGCCTCCCAGGTTGGAAATCGCTGGCTTAAGCAATAATTATACTCCTCAACCATTTTGCTAATCATTCCGTGGTTATAGGTGTGATGCTCGAAAATATTTAAAAAAAATATATATATATTATTTCTTTCGAAACATTTTACCTTTTGACGTGTGATATAAAGCGAGCACGTGAAGTAAGAGGCGTTAATCATTGAACAAAATCAGCGAACCCTCCGAGGACGGCAGCGTCTATTTATCATACGATTAATCCAATAACACTGCAACACTTAAACTGTGGGTACAATCAGATAAGATCTTAAAAATTACATTGATATTTTGTGTAACTATGTATACATATAAATATCAAATCAACCTTTAATTTGAAGCGTACAGTTTAGAACTCAATGTTGTAGTCAGCTGTTATAACCAAATACCATTTATTTAAAAAAATCTTGCAGTGTAAGTTAAATCATTAACTCTTACAAAAGTTTATAGTAAGCTTAAAAGAACTTCTAAAATTAATTCTTTCGACAAATGCTTAACAAATGATGGCTTGATTTCACACAGAATTCAGCAAATGGACTAAGTAGCCCACTATTGCATCTTAAATTGAAAGATGACAAAGAAAATTACTGTGACAAGAGCATTAAATGCTCAAATTATAGTCTTACTACTACATGTATTTTATTACGCATAAAATATATCACTTCTAAAGCCGCTGTTGATTATGTTATAATGGAAAAGGCCATACAACTGACATCAACAATTGCAAATGGCCAACATCACTTTGAACAATATTGTTGAAACTATGGCCCGATAACATCTCTCGCAATACAATTGCGGCCATGTTTCCGGGAAATGTGTTTCTGACTACGAATCCAATCATAATCTAGCTACTACATGTATTTTATTACGCATAAAATACATCACTTCTAAAGCCGCTGTTGATTATGTTATAATGGAAAAGGCCATACAACTGACATCAACAATTGCAAATGGCCAACATCACTTTGAACAATATTGTTGAAACTATGGCCCGATAACATCTCTCGCAATACAATTGCGGCCATGTTTCCGGGCAATGTGTTTCTGACTACGGATCCAATCATAATCTAGCTACTCCATGTATTTTATTACACATGAAATACATCACTTCTAAAGCCGCTGTTGATTATGTTATAACGGAAAAGGCCAGTCAGCTGACATCAACAATTGCAAATAGCCAACATCACTGTGAACAATATTGCGGAAACTATGGCCCGATAACATCTCTGGCAATACAATTGCGGCAATATTCCAGGGCAACATATTTCTGACAACAGATAGTCGTCATTGTACACGTGACGTAAGGTTAAACAAAATGGCCGACAGTCATGGCTTGTTTGACAGCTGTCACTTTTTTTGCAACTAAATTAAATTACTATTTAACTTGTGCGTTGCTCGGAATTCTCGTTTTTGTCTCCGTGTGTGTGTTTTTTATGCAGTATTATTACGTTTAAATATGTTAAAATGTAAATTGTATGTTTTTATTTTCTGCAATCTATGTCTGAAATATTAAATTTGAGGTTATTAAAACTGTTTTACTAGCTTTGTTGACGTATACAGCCAAGTCTACGAATCAGTTAATTTAATCTCTGTTACCCTTAAGTCCCGTGACAACCATCAATGTCATGGTTTTCTAATTATATATCTTCCCTTGTACGTAAAAAGTACGAGACTTTTATAGATTTCGTTGATACAATCTTTAAATATTACTCCATTGCCTGTAGCTTGCGTATTGATAAATTACTGCGTATGGATATTTTTGTTAGACCTATCAATTTAGCAATAAAAATGTTCTATATCCGTCAGTGTACTAGCAGAAGTCGTTTATTTGAAAAACCCCTGTTTTGAGATAATCATTATTTCTGATGACAATGACAATTCAAAATCTCTATTTATGCACTAAAACCATTACTTATTGTTCCAACCAATTCATGAAAACTGAAAGTGCTTAACGAATTAGATCGACATATTCAAAAACATTAAGAAATTTTTATAGTTTTTTTTGTCAAAAATAACATGAAACGGAATTGATTTGATGTATCTAATTTAAAAAAATATGTAAAACTACACAGTTTTTTCAGAAGATACAGCGTGTTAAAATCTTTTTATCTGCATTCATAACTTAAAACAGCCGGTTTTTGATTACTGTCAGTATAACGGCGATACATAATAGTAAAATCCACATTTCAACGCGATAAATAAATACCCATGATTTAGTAGATTTATAAACAGTTTAAGAGCCATTGATATTATTCATTCGACCGTACAAATAACTTTCCACTCGCTAGAACTCGTACGCGAGTAAAACAAATTTGGAGAATCGTTGAAACGTTAGGAATATATTCCGCGCATCATTCAGTATTTACCAAAGAAATGTTTGCGAGCTTAAAAATGGAAAATCTATTTTTCGTATTCACCTCGCTTATAACTAATTTGTTCTGCTCGTAAGCTTGTTTTAGAAGAGGATATTGATGATAATCGATTCCGAAAATAGTTTCAAACTAAACCTCTTTGAAATACCTAAATAAATGTACTTATTTAACTATTATGCTATTACAGTGTTTTTACAAAACTCTTTCCGTTTCAAATTTATTAAATATTAGCCAGTTCCCAGCGAGCGTTGCAATTAGGGCTTATACAAAAACCGACATTTGAAAAAACCGGTTGTCGAATGTCAATATTGTTCGAAAACCGGTTTTATCCGGTTTTTGAATTTTTGTAAAAAATGGATAATTCAACTAAAATAGCGAGAATTTTTTTTTTATGTTGTTTATTTACATACATTATAATGCACAACAAGAAAATATTTGGTGTTACTCTTCAGAAAATATGATTTAAGAAAACACAAAGCGTCCACTGATAACAAAATTTCCTGATATCGAAAAAATCAAATAAAAGATCCAAATTTTCTGTCCTTCTGTTTGTAGACTTCTGTTTATGGACAATTCGGCACAACTGGTTACGAAGTTGATAAACCGGTTTTCGAATGTCACAAATTAAGCCAAAAAACCGGTTTTTGAAAACCGACAACCTCTAGTTGCAATGCCACTCAAAGAAAAAAAGTGTTAGTGTTTTAATTGTGTTTATTGAAGTGCATGTTTTCTTTTTCTGTCTGTTTGACGTTTTTTCGTTTACGACACACGCGCCACTTATTGCAAGTTTATTGTACTATAACCTTCGCGCAATCATACGTTGTCAAAATGAACTGTATGGTATACATACAAACATAGATTTTTTTATATAAGACCTATTGTAAGTTAATTTTACCACGCCTATAACCTTCTCGGAAGTTCAAGCAAGAAGTATGTCAAAGTTTTATTGCGATCGGATGAGCGGAGTGGCAACGCATGAAATAGGAACAAACAAATATTTATTTTTAATATATTAGATGGGGTGCATGCAAATGAAGTCGCTTGGTTGTGAGTTTTTTTTTAATCCATGTCCGCGCCCAATATGAAGAACATGGCCCCCTCATGGAGGTATTTTAACAGTTTTTTCTAAAATATACCTCTATTTGATGTTAAAGAGAGAAGATATAGAAAGGATAGGGATAGAATCTATTCGCGGTTAGATAATCGATCTTGCTGAGTCTCATTATTTTAGGATAGGAATGGTGGGAGAAATTTTAGTAAACATTAAACAAAAGTACAATACATGAAATCACAGCTGACGCCAATTCTCCACGCACTTGACAAATATAAATTATTATTAAAATAAAATAAACAGTACATAATACATCAAAATCAACATACAAAATCAAGAAATAAAAAAGTTAATCTTTACGAACAGTTCACAAATACTGTTCCTGAAAATGTCCACTTCTCTAGGAAATGAGTTGATCAGTTGAACAGCCCTTCGAACTGGCGACTCATACGTCCTACGCGATGAACACGTTTTTAGAAACATTGTTTTTAGTTATAGTTTCGCGCATGTAATAATAAAAAAATTCCGCCTGCTGTGGCCCAGTTGATAAGAGCTTGCTCTACCGATCACGCTGGTCTGGGTTCGATTCCCGGTCAGATCACAGTGAATTTGAGAATTATTCAATTCAAAATTTTGATCAAAAACTGAGTGTTTGTGATGTCAATTCACATCATTTTCCTCTCCTCCAATCCTTCTGATCCTTTAATAACTGGGCGTAGAATAGCGATTGGCCAACCACTAGTCCTGTTCTAGCCTTATCCTTCTTTCCCTACTCACTTTGAAAAAAGTGAGGTTGAGCGACTGAGTAACAAACAGTTCTCGTAGAAAAAAAAACTTCTGTTAAGATACCTCCATTAGGAGGCCATATGCTCCACATTGGAAGCGGACATGGATTAAAAAATAAATAAATCAATACATGCATCAATGCATGTAAGTTAATTTTTATAAGAATTTCAGAATTATTAACTCAGCCCCGAAGAAGAAGAGAAAACAATCTTCGAGCTTTAAGAGAGTGAAATGATAGCATTCCTAAAACAAATTTGTTAGGTTTAAAATAATATGAACTTGTAATAAAAATAAAGTGTGTTATTTTCATGAAGTCAAAGCTTTCGTGGGACAATCAGATAAGAATATTTTGTGTTTTGTGGGTAAGATAATGTCTCTATACCAAAGATTTCTCAAAATAAATTCACCAAACAATTCTATCATATTTCTAAGAATTTCGATCTGGTTTTGATACGAAACAAACATGAGAGGATTGTTATCTTCTGTTTTACATATTATTAAAAACCATTTATTTGAAATTTCAAAGCCTATTGTTAAGGTAGAGAAACGGCCAAGTCCTTCTAGGTAATGTTTGTATTTGGTTGTATCAATCACATTAATCTATACCCTTCAACATTTTGCTTTCGCCTCTAATTACGTTTACCTTTGTGGCTATCACAGATGTCACGTTATGTGAATCCAGAAAGGACGTCTATCAACTGAAATTTATACATTTGGGTTTGCAACACACGTGGAATAAAATGAAAAAAGCGGTTATAGATAGTAGATGAATGTTTTTTAATCTACTTTAGAGCACACTACTACAGAATTCTACATAAAAATCAATTGCACCTTCTTACTAATCGAAATTATTACCATCTATAGACATATGTTTATAAAATTTTACCTACACCATGATTTTCTATAATAATATCGACTGTAACAGCTTTATTTCGATTACCACAATGTATCAAGTGCTTACTTGATACACGTTCTATCAAAAGGATGCAAGCTGTCAATGCCAAATTAGAATCTCTTAAATTAGTTAGCTTTTAAGTTTGAAAAAAGATAAGCTTTTGAAGATTGAAACCAAGAAAAAAGACTGAAAAAAAGGGTTTCCTAGACAATTTCGTTAATTAATATTAGATTATGTCAATTTAACACCAGTTTAGAAGTCTCCGTGCACTTCAAAGTTGTATATATTTCATTATTTGCATATGGCCCAAAATCATAAAAGCACGTTAAGCATAATAGCATAAGTATATATAGTGAGACTTAGGTGCTCTTCAATTATAAACTTAAACACCAAAAAAGTTTTTTACATTATCGTTTTGCATTACAAAAACAAGCACTGTCTTAAGCTATATTTTTTCTAGTTCTGACAAAGACAAAAAGCCAAATATCATTATTGTTCTGGAAGAAGTTGGTAACTTGCATATTGATAGTTAACAACAAATGAAAAAAAAATCAACTATCGATATTTTATGTAACAAAGATAAGTGCATATTTACATTCACTCAGAATATGAGGTAGTGTAATTGGTGGTGTGAATCTCATACAAAATTAGGGGTTTGGTTTTTTTCCACGGAAAATGCAAAACTAAGATTTCCTTTAGTTTTGAAAAAAAAATTGACGAAATATTTAGTTTTTGTAGTAGTAAATATTCTGCACACAGACAGACGCCCAGCTATGCGTGTATACCCTGGCACGTGTTGAATACACAGACGCTAGCCAAAATTTGACTGTATGCGCGGCACAGACGACCGTCTCGTAGTAACGACAATGGAATGCGACCGTGCGATTTGAGAATTTGCGGCGAATATTTCAAGCCAACGCGTAATTCGGGGTAGTGTAATTGGGGGTTCCACTGTATATAGTTTATTATTAAGCAGTCGTAGTCTTACTTGTGTGAATCACTTTACATTCATATCATAGTTTAGGATTTCAAACCTTCGGTCGGACCTTCTTACTTATACAATTATTTCATTGGACTGCCCTAGTATTTGTGTACCTTTTTTCACAATGGTGATTGTTTGGTATCGAAATTCTTTTATAAGGCGTTATTCTCGAAATTTCGTATAGAGTAACTTATGTTATTGCATTATTTTTATTCCAACTGAAAGAATGACACCAGCAAAAGATTATTCTTGTAAATAATTTATGTATTATTTACTTACCTTCAAGTGTTTTGAGTTGACTCAATCCAGACTGTCTGAAACACACAGCTTTACTCGATCAAAACCAAATGCCACTTATTCAACGCTTGCATTCTCGCGGTACTGCTTTACGGTTGTGAATCATGGCACCTGACTAAGACTCAGAAAAACCGTATACTGAGCTTCGAGAACAGATGCTTGCGTCGGATAATAAGGGTTTGATTCTGTGAGGAATTCGGAGATAAGATAGCGTACACGACATCGCCCCGTCACGTCAGTGGTTATGGAGAGACTTTGGAACTGGCTGGGTCACGTGCTGCGGATGCCTCCGGAAAGCGTCAATCCTGCCTGCGTCTTCTTTCGACCGGTTGGATTCCGGCACCCTGGAGTCCGTCGGGTACCATACATAGGATATACTCGGCGGACCTGAGGGATGCTGGCATATCATGGGAGGAAGCAAAGCAATTGGCGGAGACAGGGAAACATGGAGGAGCCGCGTGGTGGCCGTATGCTCCACATAGGGAGCGAAAATGGCCAAAGAAGAAGAACAAAGTATTTTACTGTCAATTCTTGGTGGAAAAGAATTATATTAAAAAATAGGACACTTTTGTACTAACTTCACATTATTTATTAGGCTTAAGACCGGTTTCTGTCGTCAAAAGAATTATCAACTGATGAAATAAAGAATCAGTTTATGCTTAGGTTTTGCGACGAAGGTACAACTTTTAATTAAGATTTTTTTCAAAATGACAGGCAATGAAATGGTTAGTATTGCATTTTTTTTATCCATGTCCGTTCCCAATGTGGAGCATATGTCCTGTTAATGGAAGTATATCAACATAAGCTTTTTCTGCGAGAGCTGTTCGTTATTCAGTCGCTCAACCTCACTTTTTTTTAAAGTGAGTCGTAGTGAAAGAAGGATAAGGCTAGAAAAGGAATAGTGGTTGACTATTCGCTTTCGCTACACCCTGTTATTAAAGGATCAAAAGAATGGGAGGAGAGGAAATTATACAAACGCTCAGTCTTCGATCGCAACTTTGAATTGAATAGTTCTCAAATTCACTGTGATCTTACCGGAAATCGAACCAAGACCTGCGTGAACGGTAGAGCAAATTCTAACCAACTGGGCCCCAGCAAGCGGCACAATGTGTACTTAACTGTACGAATAAATAATATCTACAAGCAATAAATTGTTGAAAATTGAATATTTTTTTTACATTTAATTTTTCAACGTATTTTTACTGTCCAGCACCACTCAATTTTCCAATTTGTGTTTCCCAAACCCCTCCGATCGGTTTTTTATCGCTGAGCGATAGAATCATGTTCGAGAACCACGTGTTTGATTTGAGTGTTTGGCCGCTGCCGTCACACAGAGCCGGAGCGAGGTTTTTGCGTCGCCAACGCGCAGGGGCTTTGTACAATCACCGCGTATCTGATTCGGCCGTTTAACGGTGACTTATAACGGGATTAACGGGCGTTACGAGCAGTGTGTAGAGGATTTGGCCGCCGGCCCAATCAGAGCCAGCATCGACCCACCGTTGGGTAATTTTATGTAAATGAAACTGATAATATGCAAATTTTGTTCCGTTATTTTTGAGGCTGCAAAGGGTTAAACATTTTTTTTTTGTGAAAAGAAATATAACAAAACGTCACAGTGTTTATAATTATTCTTTAAATAATCTCACCATCTCTTTGATATTTTACATGGAATTATAATGTCACAAAACATGAGTAAATTTACGAACATACCTCATGTTATTCTTTTAAAATCGCTGTGACCGAGGGATACTAGTATAAACTTCCACCAATAAACTTGAACTTTTTTACTTCTTAAATTAATTAATAATATAAAAGTTTTAATCTAATAAATAAAAACGTATGTTTGTTTGTTCGTACTTTATGCGTTGTCACACCGCTCATCCAATTGTAATAAAACATTGATCAATTTTTTTTTGGAATAATATAAAATTAAGAACGATATCACTGTAAAATGAATTGTAAAAATACATTGCAAGTAATGTGATAAAAAGGTAAGACTGAAAAAATAACACGCAAATGGCAGAATATCTTTAATTCTAGGATCATAATACCATCATATTAAAAATAATCAGCATGTTGTGAAACAATACAATTATTGGTCTTCATTTTGAGTTGTACCATTTTTGTGTAATTAAATGAAAAATATCGGGACAGCTAATTATATGGTAGTTTGACAACATTAAAAAAACACACGTATCAATTAGCTAATTGGTACGTTAAGGGTTTCTATTAAGACGTCACCTCTCAAGGGGCACTTGCGTTAATTGCTATCTGAAACATGTTAATTGAAGTGTTACAACACAATTAAATACATTTTTTATTCGATTTCGTAATAACAACACATCTACTATTGGAAAGAAATTTAATAATGAGATTTCAAACGTTGGCAATACAACATGAAAGCGACTATTTTTATAATTAAAATTAAAATTAAAATTCTCGATGTCTTTCTTTTCATGAAACAAATTAAAATGAAAAAAAAACAATAGAGCATTTAAACGGTTCGTATTTTATATAAGATATATTTTATAAAATTAATTGAATATTATAAAAAAAAAACAATAACCCTTTGTACTATTTCTACTTTTATTTTAAAAGATCAGGACCAATTTCACTCATGACGAGCATTATCAACTGATATAAAAATATAATTTTACAGTGTAATTTATAAAAAACAAAATGAAATAAAAAGGTGTAATAAACATTTGCTATTGAAAAGAATTCATAAGTAATAGTACAAAATAAGAATAAATGACATTTAATTGGCTAAAATTAAAATGTTAATATCACTTTTAAAACATGGATTATATTTTTGAATTTCTGTATTAAACATATTATTTAAAAATGTCAAAAAAAACTATTTAATGAGACTTGTCATTAAAAAAAGCTTATTTTTTGTTTCCCTGGCCATCATATACAATACAACACTAATTACCAAGCGTAAGCTTTTGTTTATTCAAGCACTTAAATGCCTGAAGATACCGAAAGTTAAAACCCAAGACATATGGGACAAAATCTGATGAAATATACAAAATTTGAAAGATTTATATTTTTTTATTCAAACATCGAAGCGCATTTTAATAGTTTATTTAACATATTTCTATTTAAATCAATAAGTTCATTGATTTTGCTGAAAATATTTAACAACGACAACACAATTGTTAGCAACAGGTTGATTTGATAAATAAAGCCTAATTAATGATATATGTATTTAGATAAAACATATATATTTTATTTTTTAATCCATTTCCACACCCAATTTGGACAAAATGGTTTCCTAATGGAGGTATCTCAACAGAAGTTATTTTCTACGAGAACTGTTCGGTACTCAGTCACTTAACCTATTTTTTGAGAGTAGTAAGGAAAGAAGGAAAAGGCTAGAACAGGACAAGTGGTAAACTAATCGCTTTTGCTACACTCAGTTATTAAAGGATCAGAAGGATGAGGAGAGAGGAAAAAATGTGAATTGACATCACAAACATCTAGTCTTTGATCACAACTTTTAATTGAATAATTTTCAAATTCACTGTAATCTTACCAGGAATCTAACCCAGACCTGCGTGATCGGTAGATCAAGCTCTTACCATCTGGGCCACAGAAGGAGACAGCATATATATTTAATTTTTAAGTTATATTGGCAACCCTTAAATACCTGCACATTTTCATTGACTGTTTTAAAATCGATATTTCAAATAAAAACATTTCACATAAAATTTCAAACATCAGTTGTATTTTAAAACTTCAACAAATATATTGTTATAGCGTAAAGGAATTATTGAAATTGCATCAAACGTTTTTGCTTGAAATATGAAAGACAAATCAATAGATTCTGCGCCCCCGAAGAATTATTTTAAGCTTGGCAAATCAATGCTTTTTGTTTTGGGACTGTGGCCAATCGAGCTTTTGTCACCAGTTAAGAAAAAGCTTTATCAATTGTATGGGATTTTGGTAAGCAATTGGTTTGGTTTATTAATATCGACTGTGGAAAGGAAAAAGGACGTAACACACAGTTTTTTCAAAACAGGTTTTTTCGATAATCACAAATAATCAAACTTGATACACATTCTATTAAAAGGATGCAAGCTGCAAATGCCGAATTAGTATCTTAATTTAGCTTTGAAGATAGAAAAAGATGACCTTGTACAAAATTAAATCAAGAAAAAAGACTGAAATAAAGGTTTTTCCTAGACAATTTATTTAATTAATATTAGATTATGTCAATTTAACACCAGTTTAGATGTCTCTGTGCACTTCAAGGTTGTGTATAATTCATAATTTGCATCTGGCCAAAAATCATCAAAACAGGTTTTTTGCGCCTCCTGTAAAATTTGATATGTGTAGATAGCGTCTTTTTTCTTTTCCACAGCCGATTTGTACACTCAATATTGATTTAATCAACACTATCACGATTACTGAAGTTTTTTCAAGAACCTAGCGGCCTAAATTTCTTAGAAATAAACGTATTTAAAATACTGTGGCTTAAATACAGTTATATTTATTGATTTTTATTTCAGTTAATATCAGCAACGATTCTCCCATACAACATCTGTTCAGCTGTCGATGCCTTCTATCAGATCCAGATGGGAAATTGGTTGGAAATTATGCCCAGATTTTCGGTGTCGTTGGCAATTTTTCTCGGATTTATCAAAGTGTCTGTGTGCGCGTTTCACACGCAAACTATAAACGGATTCATGTCGGTATACGAAAAAGAACAGTTTACGTAAGATTTTTTAAATATATGAACCTTCAAGAGGTGAAGTGAGCCAATTAATAAAATGGTTAAACATTTTTAAGACATAAGACTTTTAAGTACAATCACTTTTTTAATTTGATGTTTTGGTGGATTGAATATTTTTATTTTACAGATACAGCACTCACTATTGTAATGTGTTTTAACTGAAAATAATTCAAAAAATAACTAAAAAGTCAAAAATCAGTTGACAATAGGGTATCCAATCCCGGAGCCTTTTTCCAATCCCGGGATTTCGGGATTGATAAATTTTCAATCCCGGAATCCCGAGATCCCGGGATTGAGATAAATTTACCGAGGAATTTGAAATCTCCGATTTGGTATACTTTTTCCCCGTATTCTCACGAAACCTCGTTTTTTTTTTTTTTTTAGCTCACCGAGGAATTTGAATCGACAATTTGCCAATTTCATCTCACTTTTCGAGATTTACTCCAAATTTCTCAATCCCGAAATCCCGGGATCGCGACCATGTCAATCCCGGGATTTCGGGATCAGAAAATTGAACGGGATCCCGGATCCCGGGATTGGATGCCCTAGTTGACAATGCCCGCCATGAGCGAAACCGATCCTGATCTTGATAAATTAAAGTGGAAATTAAAAATAAAGGAATTTTGTGTTTTTACTAATACAATGGCTTTCCAACAAGTATTGACAGTGAACACCCTAAAAGTGTTTTAACTGAGTTTACTTCACATTTACAATACTTTAAAAAAAATCGTAAAAGTATAACAACACATCTAACTTTTTTCTACTAAAATACCACTTGGTTCACTTCACCTCTAATTGTCCTAATAATAACTTGAAAAAATAAATGAAGTATTTTGTGAAAATAATTCATGTTAACTTTTCAAATTAAACAAAAGAAAAAAATCACAAAATGATTACCGTGATTGTTTGAGAATACGCTTTTGTAAAATATATGAATAAATATTATTGTTTTTTTAGGAGAGCTAGTGTTAATTCAGTCACTCTGTACCTCTTATTGGACAGATAAATGATTCAAAGAAGTTGTTCTATCAAAATGTCTACATATTCTGGATTGAAAGTTAACTTTTATAAAAAAAATGTGCATTTGCAAAACATCAATCAGTCGATTATTAAGAAGGAATTAAATTTTCAGTTCCCAAAATCGAGCCCCTTGATTTTTTTTAAGCTAGCAGAAAGAATGTTCTCGCATTTGGCGATCAAAAAAATATTAGAATCAAATATTTACGTCTGGTCCTAATGTAAGAAAAATGACCTTTTTGTGTGAGTATCCCAACAGAAGTGTTTTTTACGAGAAAAGCTTGTTATTTAAATGCTCGCTCTCTCTTCTTTTGTAGAGAATAAGGATTCAAATGACGGGGCTAATACAAGACTAGTGGTAATTTTTCACCTACGCCTTCTAACAAAAATCAATCAACCGATTGAAAAGTAATCTGTACGTACTGGGATTTGAGCCTGTGAGATCCATAACAAAAGCTTATGACTTTGACCACTGTACAACGCACTCAACTATTAATACTTTACATTCTACAGCTGTCAGATGCATGGCACAGTGGTCAACGTCTTTGAGTTCCTTCGCGTGTTCAAATACCAGTACAAACAGCATTTTTCTATCAATTTATCGATCTTCGTTCAGAAGCATGGATGATTGTAATTTCTAAAAATTTACTCACACCATTTCAATCTTTAAGTACGGGGCGTAGCAAGAGCGATTGGCTTACCACTAGTCCTGCCTTACATTTATTCTTTTTATCCCTACTCTCTTCGAACAAAAAGAAAGGTTGAGCAACTGAGTAACATGCAGTTCTCGTAGAAGAATTCTATTTAGATACCTCCAGTAGAAGCCAATTAAAAAAAAACAACTAAACAGCAAACGTGTTGTTTAATAATTTAGAACTTCGACTGAAGGTGCTTGATGGAAATTTAATGTTAGTTCAAGAGCATTCGTGCACTTGATAAAACTAGAAGATGTCAAAAGGCAAAACCCGGGTCGTTATTGACAAAATTTATGGAAGTGTACAGAGTAAAAATAATTCAGTGTTGTTTAATTAATATTGATTTTTTTTGTTTATTTGTATCTATATATATTTAAATTGTCTATGTATTCAGTTTTAAAGAAAATGTATTTATTTACTTTATTGGATTTAAGAGTCAGTTTCCTTCGAAAAACGAATTCAATCTGTTGCTTTACCAATTTTGAAACAAATTTACAATTCTCTTTTTAAAAAATCATTTGCTCTGAAAAACAAAACAACTATTTGACAGTTCATATTTTTCTCTCGCAGAGAACTGCGTTAATTCAAAATGTGTAATAAACATAATTTAACATCAAACAAAAATAAAATATTACGCCATAATGTCGTCTTCAATTACTGCGCGAATGTGAAATGTAATATGATATTAGTTGTATCTTATTCTGGTGAAAATAAAAACATATTTTTACAGAACAATTCAAAACCTGAAAGGTATTGTTTTACCCAATGTAACTGAATCAACTCAGTGGATGATCGATCAAGGAATATATTATTTCAACAAGAGATTGTTGTCAGGTGTTAATGCAAGTTGTCAGTATTTTCTTAACACACTTAATTCAAGCGATGCAAAGAGAGAGTGTGTGTGACATGAGTAAAAAAAATACTTAATACTTATACCGTTTCTCTGCACAAACAATGGTAGTGTGTTTGTTGACTTGCTACGGTACCAGGTATACCCATATTATAAACTAGACAAATGCTATTGTAATATTACATTAAGTAAATAATAAAAATATTTTTTATATATATACATAATATGACATATTTATTGTAAGTTCTTTCTTGCTATAATACAAAATTTACATGTTGTTAAAAAGCATTTAAGTAATCGTTCAACTTATGTACATTCACACAATTTTTTTCACTCAAGACCCGGGTTTCGCCTTTCGGCATCTTCAAGCGTTCAAGTGCACGGATGAAATTGAACTGACGCTTAGTAAATGAATGTTTCGTGTTTATATAAGAAATAAATGTATAATTGAGCTTAAAGCCATTGCTGGTGAAAAGGATTAACCCATGGATTTAAGTGGTGAATAAAAGTGGAGGGCCAGGCATGTGTAGCTGATCATTTTAAATCGGAAGACTGTTCGAAAATTTGTTAGGAATTTTCATATTAAAATTCCACCAAGCACCTTCAGCCGAAATTTTAAACTATTTAAGTAATATCATTAATTTTTTTCCAATGTTCTAGCTTCAATAATATTAAGCAATGTAACTATTTACCGTGTACAAAAAAAAGAGCAATTATGTTAGGTTAGGTTAGGTTTTTTTAGGATAATTTGAATGACAAGTTTGTCATCAAACACACACTCATCTTTTTTAAGAAAAAAAATATTGGAGTACTGTTTCAGAAGCACAGAATTTAATTTTTAATGAAGCTTAAAACTTCGAAGTTTCCGTGCAATTATGGGTCAAAATATGACCATACTGACATCCAAGCTGTTTTTTTTAAAAAAAATGTACATTTTCTTTTCTAACCATTTCTGATACCAAGCTTCTCAAATGATGCAAGCAAATCTAAATAAAACGTTTTGTTCAATTTTTATTAGCATATCGACTGTGGAAAGGAAAAAGGACGTAACCCATACATAAAATTTTATGTAGGGGACACAAAAAACGTTTTTTGATGATTTTTGGCCAAAGTCAAATAATGAAATATACACAACCTTGAAGTGCACGGAGACTGATACACTGATTTTTTATTGACTTTGCCTAATATTAAATTAATATATTTTTAAAGAAAAATAATCTTTTTAATTCTTTTTTCTTAGTTAAAATTTTCACAGACCCATCTTTTTTTAAACTTAAAAAATAAATTCGGCATTTTCAGTTTAGATTCTTTTGATAGAATGTGTATCAAGTTGTAAGCATTGTTTAAGTGTATCATGTTGTAAGATAAAATGTGATAAAATGTTCGAGTGCATTCGCGCACTGGATAGCACCGGAAGATGCCGAGAGGCGAAACCCGGGTCGTGTTCGGCCAAAATTATAATGGAAGCGTACATTATAAAAGTAGTTCTAATCTAAAGATAAATTTCAATCAAGCACCTTCAGTCGAAATTCTAAATTATATAAATAGTAAGCATTGTGATTATCAAAAAAGGCTAAGCTGTTTAAACGTAAGGCTACATTTTTAAATATAATTTAAATGATGTGTCCAAACTGAAAACTACCGAATTGGATTACAGGTATAAAGCAACACATTTTTTCCGTCCAAATGATATCATCAACAAGTGTATCTGGCTTTACAACATCCAACTGGCAGTGTGCTTTGGAGTGGCAGGAATTCTTATTATGACTGACGTCGATACATACCTTAAGGATCCAGTAAGTACCAGCATATCTTAACTTTTTAATGGTCTAAGTCTCTTTCACCACGAATAATTCTTCTTAAGTTATAAGTTAATATGAATTATCAATACAACCAATAGTATAAGTGACACTTATAATGCTTGCCATGAGCAAAACCGGTCCTGCTCTTGGTAAATAAAAGCGAAAATAAGTTCAAAGTAATATTTTGTTTTTTCTTAATACAAAATATTTGTAGATAAAACTTATTTTTTCTTTTCATAGATCGTTCTAGTTGACAATACAACAATACCAGCGTTGCCTTTCGTGAACTGGTTACCATATGACTACACTAGCACCCCTGCTTACGAGCTTTCCTTCTGCCTCACCAACTTCTGGTTCTTCGTCTCTGCAAATATAATAATCGTTTACGATACGGTAATGAGTACTTTTCTACAACAGATATACAGTGAAACCTCTCATATCGAGTAATTCGCATAACGAGCAAAACAGATTGGGGAAAAAATGCTCCCTTAACGAGTGACATTTCGCATAACGAGTGACGCAGAGTTTTGGAAAGATCACTTTCACATCGTCACTTGCTTCAAGATGATTGACAATTCGTGGGAAGGAGTTACCAAGAAGACCCTTGCATGGAAAAAGCTTTAGCCAGAAAGCCTTGTAGAATGGTGCAATAAGAAAAATGCTGAAAGCATGGGAAACTGTTGCATCGTACATTGAAAAGCATCTCTCTAATAAGGAGGTGGCTATGCGTTTTACAAATTTATTCAATGATAATGCCGTCACATTTTTACCAAATTTTGAAGCGTTGGCAAAACAAATGTCTCTAGACAGCTTTGTAGTAAAGAATTAAAAAGAATTATTTATTTGTCATAAATAATAAAGTAGTCAATTTTTATATTGTTTTTTGCAAATCTGAAAAGCATTCCGGGTTGTTACACTCCTTAACAATTTATAAGTATGTAATTTTATTTGAATATACTTACGTTAAAAATGATTTTTTTTCGGCATGGGACGCATTATTGTATTTTACATTGTTTTATATAAAAAAAATGTTTCGCTTAACGAGTGTTTTACATAACGAGTAAGATTCTGGATCAAATTACACTCGTTATGAGAGGTTCTACTGTAATTATAATTCATAATGCATATCTATGTTTGAATTTATTCTTTATGCATGACGTTTTTGCCTATTAGCTCTGACATATTCTAAAATTCATAAATTTGTTTTAGGAGACTTTTTTTTCGTTTACGTGTGGTTTTTTTGTACTAGATATGCATGGGATTAATGATACACACCAGTGGCCAACTGAGGATTTTGAAAGAAGCACTTGTCACTATTCGATTGAGAGCTTTTTTGAAAGCTCAAGAAAAAAGAAACGGTATTTGTACTTTTCTAAATATTTAATTAATGAACAAAGTTTTTGATTGTAAAATACAATTTAGTATAGGATTAAAATTACAAAAACAAATATGGATCAAGTATTCAATATTCCATTTTGTTTTTAAATAACTAATCAAACAAATTTAATAATGGAATTGCTATTTTCTTTTTGATATTGATGACTCTTTACGACTTCAAAGTATTTTTTTTTTCAAAAGTTTTGTTTTATATTCTCATCTGATGATTAAATGAGACCAGGCAAAACCTTAGGAAACTCTCATTGATGGAAATCATATCTATGGAATAGTCATGTCATGAATTATGCTTCAAAACCGGTTATTAAAAACTTTCAACCCTAGCTTTTACTTATCCCAATAATATTATGTTTCTATAAAAAAAAGTATATAAATTTTACCAGTATTAATAATTCCTAACATAATCTACATGTTATAAAGACTATGTTTGTGTCGTATCTGCCAGGAGTTTTTCAAAAAGATACGGTTGAATGCCTTCTATATAATGTTGTGTTAAATATTTGTAACTACTGAGATTTATTAAAATCTAAGCTACAGATAGATTTATTATAAATTATCTAATAAAGCTCTCTTATTTCATATTAAGGAAATTTCCGTGTTCTGTAATAAGAGGAAAGATTTGGAAATTTAGCAACTTTTGATTATTGATTTTCTGCTATGTCTCATTGAGCTACCCATACTGGACTTAAGTTTAACAAAAAATAACTGATAAAACTTTTGAACGATAATCAATTCATTGTAATATTTTTGTTATATCAGTTGCACCACTTAAGATCTGATTCAAGAATTATTTCGATAATAGTTCACGTTGCCTTCTGTCTTTGGAAGACTTCAGCCTTTTTGCTTAGCCGATCCTGTTCTCGTATTTTGAATCCTTAGTACAACCAATATCATATATCTTCGATCTGAACGCAAAACGAATCAAAAAGTAAATCAATTTTATTTTATCGATATATGTACGTTGAAGAAATATTAGCATTAGTATAATTAATTAATACCCTTAAGAGTATTATTTAGGCAATTTTAAAACAAAGAAATTATAACGAATAAGATGTTAAAAGGTGTATTTTGTTTCTTTGTAATATTTTACAAAGTATTATACCTACGTTAGTGTTTTTTTTAGAGAATGCTTATAATAAAGAAAAAAAACTAAATCTTCTCGTAGAAATATTTTAATCATCCATTTCAAAGAACTTCATTTAGTCTTTAGTTGCTATATAATTTAACATTTAAAATCAGAATTCAAACGAGTTAAATCTGTAATTCTTTTTTAAATTTTATTTTAAGCTTTAGTGAAGAATTTTTTTTTTGCTAAATCCACAGACAGCGCTTTTAGCCGTCGCGCATTTTCCACGTTGTATTTTTTTTGTTATTTGCTTCTGTCGTCAAAAAATTAAGTTTTCTACTCGTGCCTTTTCAACTGTTTTTACTCAACGCAGTTTATTTTTTTTGTTGAGTTTTATTGTAAGGTATACTGACTTGGATCGTTCATTGTATATCTGGAATCAGAAGTTAAGAATATGTTTATATGATTATCAGTATTGGTAAAACTTTGGAGAAACTAATTGAATCAATATAAAAAATGTTTATAATTGTATTGACCATATATTTTTTAATTTTTTTTCCACAATCAATTTATTAAAATGTTAAAGAATTTGGATGACTTACTTCAAATATGGTGTTACAATTTGTATAATAACTAATTATGATAAAAATTAGATCAAATTTGTGTTGGATGATTTATTATGAGTTGATAGGGTAAAAATATCAAGATATTTCAGTTCTACAATTATTTATATGTTACATGTTGATAACTACTTTGGCTCTGGCTTTCGCCATCGTCAGAACTATGCTTTAAACGTAAATTTACTCAGCTATATATACTGGCTAAGAAGAGATACACAATGCATCATAGTATTCACTCTAACATACTAATTCAAATTCTAATTACAATATTCCACTTATTAAATGTGATTTTGCATAATATGATGCATTGTGTATCTCTTCTTAGCCAGTATATATAGCTGAGTAAATTTACGTTTAAAGCATAGTTCTGACGATTGTGAAAGCCGAAAAAGCTATCAATATATAACATATAAATAATTGTAGAACTGAAATACCTTGATATTTTTACCCTATTAAAATGGAGTTCTACCAAGTAAATGCCAAATCAATAAATATTATGAGTTGATTTATATTCAGTAAACTAAATACATGAAATGTTGTGATAAGTAAGCGAAAATGAAAAACTAAGTGGTAGCAGTTAAGGCGTCCAATCCCGGGATTTTGTCAGTACTTACCTCGGGATTTCGGGATTGAGAATTGCAAAATTCTCGATAATTTAGAAATCCGCTAGAGATCGAAAAAAAAGAAAGGTCCGATTTATTGGTAATTTTGGGAAGTCTGCAAATTCCTGGCTTTTTGAAATCGACATGCAGACAAAATTGAAAAAAAAGTGCCAAATATTTTAATTTTGAGAATTCGGTAAATTACTAAATTTTTGAATTTCGGCACTGCCAAAAAAATTGTAAATCACCAGTAAAGTTTAAAGAAAAGGTCCCAAATTTAAGCATTTTAGGAAATTCGTAAATTCTTGAGTTTTGAAATTTTTTGATCCTTAAATTCCCATTTAAAAATCAACCATCAAAGATTTGATGGAATGTAAAAATGTGAATTTCAAAACACCGGGAAATTAAGAAGGGTCCAGGATTGCCTACTAGCAATTTGCAATATTCATATCTGAAAACACATGCGAAAAACAAACAACGTATATTTATTTTTATTTATTTCAGATGACAGTCCAACTGAAACAGAAGTTAACAAAGCGATACAAGTTATGTTTAGAAAATGCGCAGTTCATCACCAAGCTATAATTAAGTATGCAATAACAATAATAATCATATTTTTTAATCGTAATCATTATAAAAAAAGTCGTCTCCTTTGGCCCAGTTAGTTAGAGCTTTCTCTACCGATCACGCAGATCTGGGTTTGATTCCCGGTCAGATCACATTGAATTTGAGAATTATTCAATTCAAAGCTCTGATCGAAGACTGGGTGTTTGTGATGTCAATTCATTCAATCACGTTATTTCCTCACATCCCATCCTCCTGATTCTTCAGAAGGATGCAGCCAAGCTGGATTATTTTTATCTTTATTTTATTCAAATATTTGTATTCAAGTATTTATTATGTAGGAGAGGAAATGATGTAAATTGACATCACAAACACCCAGTCTTCGATCACAATTTGAATTAAATAATTTTCAAATTCACTGTGATCTGACCGAGAATCGAACCCAGACCTGCGTGATCGGTAGAGCAAGCTCTTACCAACTGAGCCACAGCAGGCGACATTTACATCATTTCCTCTCCTCCAATCCTTCTGATCCTTTAATAACTAGAATAGCGATTAGCCAACCACTAGTCCTGTTCTAGCCTTATCCTTCTTTCCCTACTCACTTTGAAAAAAGTGAGGTTGAGCGACTGATTAACAAACAGTTCTCGTAGAAAAAAACTTCTGTTAAGATACCTCCATTAGGAGGCCATATGCTCCACATTGGGAGCGGACATGGATTAAAAAAAAAAAAAAAATTATTATGTAACTTGAATCAACAGTCTAAATTAATATGGGTTTTATTCAACTTATCCGATATCACTTTTTCACGACTCTTCTTATCCTGCCAAGTCCTTAGCACTCCTTTGCGTTTTTTTTATGGACGTAGTAAAATGATGAATCGTCTTTTTATGATTTTTTTACAGATATCAATCAGATTTTCAGTAATCAAATACAACGTATTTTTTTCAGTTGCACTGCTGCTTTTGAACGTATTTATTCTACGATGATATTTATGCAATTCTGCATAAGTTGCCTGATGGTTTGTTTTACAATTTTAATTGTAACAAATGTAAGTATATTTTAATTGGTTTGAAAATAGAAACAAACATCATTAAAAAATAACGAGCTATGAAGGGATACAAAAGAATATTTTTCTCAATTCTGTAAATTATATTTGTGAATTTCATATCGCGTTGGTGTTTGCTGCAGTGCCATGTTTTCAATAAAAACCTTTTCTTTTAACAATATCGTTGGAATACTGGCAAAATGCGATACGCCGAAAAATACTATTTTGAAAAATAGTGAAATTTTAACATCTCTTGTTATTGACTTTAACTTTTAGTTATCAGTTTAAAAACTTTATAAAATTCAAATTTGAATCGTTTAAATTAAGTACATTTATACAAGTTTTATACCAACGACCCAGGTTTTGCCTTTCAGCATCTTCAGGCGTTCAAGTGCGCGGATGGACTTTAAATGAAATTCGATAATGATTAAACTTTTGTTTCTAAAACCTTGTTTCTCGCGTAGGACGTATGAGTCGCCGGTTACAAAGCCCGTTCGACTAATCAACTCATTGCCTAGAAAAATGTAAATTTTTAGTGATAGTATTTGTGAACTGTTTGTTAGGTTTTACTTTTTTATTTCTTGATTTTGATGTATTATGCACAGTTTTTTTTTATTATTTTTAATTATATTTGTCAAGTGCTTGGCGAATTGGCGTCAGCTGTAGTGTCATGTACTGTACTTTTGATTATAAGCAATAAATAAATTACAAATTCAATTTACGTATTCAAAAGTTTTAAATTATGAATAGCTTTTTTGCTGCCGATAATAGCTTTAATCGAAATTGACATGATGTATACTATATTAAAAAACACAAAATATGACTGGAATTGTTATTTCAGAAGATACAACGAGTTAAAGTCTATCTATTTGCATTCATAACTGATAACAGCTTGTTTTTGATTGATTGCATTTTGAAAGTTTATCAATGATCTAATAAACAAAAAAGAAACTTATTTATTTATCAATAGTCTAGCTGTAAAAGTCCCAGCAAGTGTTGAGAAATTTCCGTATTCAATTCCTGACAAGTTAACATGATTTTACAATCGATTTATATATTTTTTCAAAGATGCATTACTTGTTTGCATCTTTATTTAAATTAAATAGATGGTGGTATATTGTGTTTTTTCTGAATTCAATAACAGTCAAACTTGGTTATTACAAGGAAGATGGGACCAACTGAATTTGCTAGTTATAAATAAGTATTACTTGTTATATCAGAGAATATGTATTTTTAAATGCTTACAAACATACCAATCACACGAAGACATGAAGTATCTGGAGCGGTCACATAACACAAAAATACACAATCCAAATTTACTTATACACCCGTTACACACATATTGCATTTTCATATCAATCCAATGTTCCTTAAAATTTAATTTAATTTAAAAATTGATGCTTGTTTCATTGTTTTCAGTCTCATTGACGATATTTATACTTGATATGCCCGAAAAAAAGCTCGTTATACAAGTGAAAAAGTGTATGAAGGAAACCATAAACTTAAATGTCAACAAATTATTTTTCATTACATCCGACATCTCGCTATTTCTGTGATCGTAATAACTGAGTTCGGCTGTAATTGTATCGTACTGATAGTTTGTTGTCTCTTTATCCACAGTTCATACTAGGGCTTGTTGATTTTAAAAGCTCGTTTTTTGGAAAAAATTATGACATTCGAATACCGGTTTTTCAACATCGTAACCGGTTGTGCCGAATTTTCTATAAACAAGACTATAAACAAAAGGACAGAGAATTTGTATATTTTATTTGATGGCTCAACGACCATATGCCTCACATCATCATTACCTAGAGAAAGGGTATTTTCGATGTCAGGAAATTTTGTTACAAAACAATCAGTGGACGCTTTGTGTTTTCTTAAATCATATTTTCTGAGGAGTAACACCAAATAATCTCTTGTTGTGTATTATTATGTATATAAATAAACAACATTTAAAAAAATAACTTTTTTTCTCTATTTTATTTGAATTATCCATCTTTTGTAAAACTTCGAAAACCAGATAAAACCGATTTTTGGAGAATATTGAGATTCAAAAACCGATTTTTGTTTAATCGTTAGTTCATACTAAAAAAAAACATGTATTCTTAAACAATCGTGTAAGTAAAATGGTGATGAGTTTGCGTGCCACTTGACTAACAAAATACTACATTCGATTATAAAACGCCATGATATAAAAATAAATATATCGCGGTGTAATGTGCGTCCGTTTGTAATTAAAAAAAATTCTCACTTGTCACTTACCGATGTGTACAATTTCCAGTACGACTCTCCGATGTCCAGTCGAGTGACGTCTTTGATCATTTTGGTGTGCAGCATGTGGGAGCTTTCGGTCTATTGTTATTTTGGAAACGAAATAATTAGCGAGGTATGAAATTTCAGTCTTTGAAATGAGCTTTTACCTTTTTGAGAGAATTACCACGTTAACAATGTGACAGGGCATTTAGAATGAGCATAGCGTGCTCGCGTTTTTACTTCGTTTTCTGTGCTTTTTTTGTAAATATAGATACAAGAGTTTCACACAATGTGAAAATACTTTTGCAAAATAAACCTTTGCTTTTAGTCACTTTTAGGGTATCTACTGTCAATACTTGGTGGAAAAGTATTATATTAATAAAAACTCAATATTCGTTTGTACTTTATTCCACTTTATTTATTAGGTCAGGACCGGTTTTACTCATTGCAAGCATTGTCAACTGATAAGAAAGATATATAAACAGTGCTATTTATACTAAATTAAATTGAAATAAAAGGTGTAAACAACAATTAACAATGAAAAGAATTTACAAATTTTGCTTCACTTTGTTTTTAAATTGACGTTATTTGATCTCTAAAATTATAATATACATATATTTCGCGACCCGAGTACTACAAGGTTCTATGTGAAAAAAAATGATGAAACAAAAATAACAATGTATACCAATAATGGTACTTAGAAGGCTGCCGCATTGTTGCTTCTGTTTCATCAAAAATTTTCACATAGAACCTTGTAGTACTCGGGTTGAAATTTATCACCAGTTTCAGCTATTTTAATATTAATAACATGGGTAAACTAAACGCATAATAAGTCTTTTTTAAATTTATTTTTATGAAATACAAACAACTTTTATTAAATAACAATCGGCTATTTTTGTTACTGAATTCTACCCGTTGAAATCTTCTCAGTTTCAGGAAAACCTTCAAGTATATATTAATTTGAATCTTTTGTATAATATTTCATAGTAATATTTTTCAAATTATATTACAAAAATTGAAATAATCGTTTAAATGAAAATTTTAAATAAGATCTAGGTTATATCGGTTTTTTAGTTTGACTCAATTTTTATTTTTGTTTATTGTTTTACTTATCAGATGTTATGATGATGCCAGACCTCACGGGTTTGAGTCCCGGATCTAGCAGCATTTTTTCGATCGATTTCTGTTCGTAGGCGTGAGTGTTTGTGATGTTTTAAAGTTCGCTTCCACCATTGCAGATCCTTCAATAATTTTGCATATCCAGAGTTATTTGTTAATCACTAGTTCTAGCCTTATTCTTCTATCTCTACTACTCTATTTTAAAAAGAGATGTTGAACAACTGAGTAACAAACAATTCTCTTAGAAAAACTTTAGTTGAGGAACCTCCACGTTGGGAGTGGACATTGATTAATAAAAATCACTTTTCGGATTTCAATTTAATTTCAGAGTAATCAACTGGCACTAGCAATTTACAAAAGCTCATGGTATGCAATGGATCAGACCATCAAATACGACATGTTACTCATGATGACCAGATGTCAAAAGCCTATCGTGTTCACTGCTGGAAGATTTGTACCACTCTCTTTGGAAACTTTTATCAAGGTACTAACTACTTGAGCAAATTTATATAAAACAATTTCAATATTGATTTAAAATCAGATCTCTTTCTGATTTTTATTGAATAATGACTTACTGCATTCAATATTGATTAAAAATTAGACCTGTTTCCGAATAGTGCAGCAAATTCAGTTACAGTCCAATTTGAAATATTTATTACATGTTTTATTATTTTGTTGCAGATATTGAAGGCTTCTTATTCATATTATGCATTTCTGAGAAGCGTTTCAAATAGTAAAACATAGAAGAAATAACAACAATCACGCTTTATAAGTGGGATACAGTTGAAATGCTAAAGATTGTTTTTTAAATGAGGTGCTTGGTATCAAAACTCATAATATTATTGTTTTAGGTTTTTGAGAGAACTATGCCAAAAAATTCTACAATTATACAGCAATCTATAATAAGACGAAAAATAGTTGGGTGTTCATATTTACTTTTAATACTGTTAAAACCACGAACAAAGATTACTTATATTTTTTAATTACCCACTAGAATACAAAGCAGTCACAGGTGTCCGAAACATATGCAAGCGAACACGGATGTTCAAGACATTTAAAAAATCAAATTCTTTGTATTCTAATAGAATACAAGCAATATTTGAATGAATATGTGTAGTGTCATCTATAATGAGTCAATATAGGTTTTTAAAATATAGAATTCGAGTATATATTAGGTAAATTATTTTTTTCGAGAACACGTAGTATCTCTGGGGCATAAATATGATTTATTTGCGCGGTATTCAAATGGTTAATAATACGATATGGTCACTATGAACCAATCGACGATCAGTTTGTTTCATGGTCTAAAAGTATATTTTGTATCCTAGGAAAGTGCTGCTATTCACTTGTGATTCATGGTAATTTTTAATTATGAAAAATTGTGCTCTTGTGCTTTTTTGGAAATTTTTCCAAAATTTAATTTTTGGAGATTGTATGTACGATATTTAACCCATCAATTATTATGTATGAAGATCAGTTAAACAATCAATCATATATACAACGAGATTTAAGATTATATAGTATTTGACAGTTCAGGATTCTTTTTAAAACAATATAACATTATAAAGTGTATACATATTATAAAAAAAAAAAATATTTTTATGAAACAGGTGCCCTTTGAAAATAATCCACTTGTATTTCTCTCAAACTAAAGTATCAAATAATATATTTGTAATTGGTTACCTCTCTGCGTTCAGTATAAAGAAGAATTCCCAACTATTTATAAGCTTGAAATTACAATCGATGTTTACTTTAAAAATTAAAAATATTTAACACTCGCGGCTCGGAGACAAGAAAAATACCTCTCTTCCGATGGGGGTTGTTTAGGGACCCCAGTGTTTTCCTCATTATTGGCCTTATTCTTATGAATTTCAAAAAAAAAAAAATATCTCCTTGCATCATTCCTCATATATTTTTTATAAAAATCCTTGGTTTTTTAATAAATAATCATATTTTAAGTTGCGCGTAAAAAAGACGTCATCCCAGCACACATATGAAATCGCAACTGACGAGATTTAGCAAATGCTATTTTACGAGCAACCGCTTATCTCTCTGTTATCTGTAATGCTTATCGCGCCTTCTCATGTTGCCAGAACTTATATAAAATGAGGCATCGATGCTAGTAAGATATTGTGTTTTTTTTGAGAATAGTATTCGAGGATAAATAAATTATTATCTTTAACTTCGTACTCATTAAACCGTTTTTTGGTCTACTTTGAAGATCTTTTTTATTTAGTTGAATTTTTTCTTTTCTGTGTTATTTAATAGAGACGAAACTAGCGATCGAATATTTTTTTTCTTCTACAAAAGGTCCAAAAACTATGATATACAAATACCTTAATTATAAACATTGTATCACCCATGTTAAAATAGATATTTAAGAAAATGTGGGTATTGAGGTCGCATTTCTTGGGCTTAGAACCGGAAAAGTTAACCCAGTAACATATGAACATTTGTGTACATGTACGGATGTATTATGGGGTAAGCATATATAATGTGATTTTCAAAGTAATGCAGGTGGAGTTTCCGTGAACTTGTTGTCTCTGTAGTGATCACACCATTCCATCTGCAACGATAGTAAGGAAATGAAAATTTTTAAAAGCATTAGCGACGAAGGAGACTAAAAGAACCTAGACGCTTACGCGTCCTGGTGCTTGAAGCTCCATAAATTTGATATCAAAAAAAATATCATATAAACAAATAGTTAATGTTTATATGACATTTACATATGTCTTGATCCATCGGATCTTAATAGTTGCAAATATGAACGCGATTAGCGTCCTTTACTAACCCTTTCCAAACCCTACTCTCATATCCTTACCGTCAACAACAAAATGAGGCCGGAAGAGTTTATTAGGTAGTTTTCTGAGCCTTCGCATGGAGTCTATATTACCCACACTGTGGTACGACGTGGATGAAAATAAAGCTTTTTTCGCGATGGGAAAAGCCGCAGTGTGCTTTTGTGTTTCTTAAGCTCCTCGGAAGCACGAATAAAATTTTTAGGTCAGTTTGCCGGGAATGGCGAGCAACACGAGAGCTGTTGTAACGAGGACAAGTGATTAGTAGATAAGCCATTAATCAGAACTTTGAAGCAACCACGAGCGTGTTACAACATAATAGATAACATTCATGCTTTATTTTAAGCAATGGAGCTGAGAATTGGGTTTATTAAGCGAATAACTTTTTGATAAACCTTAGTTGTAGTGTTTTTGATTTTCTCTTTACTTAATTTTGAAGAAATATATGATTGTAATGATTATTTTCGACATATAAAAACTCATTTTGAGCTTTGTAAATACTTAATAAAAACACAAATTCCTTTGTACTTTAATTCACTTAATTTAAAGGTCAGGTCCAGTTTCGCTCATAAAACAGTAAGGTGAACCCATAAATACAATAATTGACCGTCAGAATTTTCACTTATATTTACAGTTAACACAATTATATTGATATTTTAAAAAGCAAAACCGTCAATAATAATATCGACTGTGGAAAGGAAAAAGGACGTAACCCACAGTTTTTTAAATACAGCTTTTTTCGATAATCACAATGTATCAAACTTGATACACGTTTTATCAAAATGATGTAAGCTGCAAATTTCAAATAAGTATCTAAATTTAGCTTTTAAGTTTGAAAAAAGATGAGCTTGTGAAAATTGAAACCATGAAAAATACTGAAAAAAAGGTTTTTCCTAGACAATTTCTTTAATAAATATTAGATTTTGACAATTAAACAACAGTTTAGAAGTCTTCGTGTAATCTCATAATTTGCATATGGCCCAAAATCGTCGAAACACGTTTTTTGTACCTCCTGTAAAATTGGCTATGTGTGGGTAACGTCCTTTTTCCTTTCCACAGTCGATATGTAAACAAAATAAAAATCGCTTTAACATTTCAATAAAAAAAGATTTTTACATTTCACAGCTAAATACTTATATTTTAGAATTTTCTACTAAAAATAAAAATGCCAAAACATGACAGAGTATACTGACAAAAATATATGAACAGGGCTAATAGATTAAATTCATGATTTGACTTCAAGTCTAGTGTATGTTAGATCTTTTCTCCTGTTTAGTACAATAAATTATATGGTACAGGGTGGGGGCAAAGCTGAGCAGTTCGTGTGGGTCATTAAAACAGGGGAAGGAAACGCGTTGATTTTATGGCTTTCGGTTGGGGCCATCTACTTGCTGTGCTTGATGAGATCAGGATATTTGAGGGCCCTAATTATTAAATCTTGGATAGCCAAGTCCACGTAGTGACGTAGAATGAATATGGTACATTGTTTTTAATATTTACGATGACTAAATTTTTAATATAAAATTAAACGACTAAAATTAGGTTTAATATTTGAAAATTTAGTATCTTCACTTTTTTTGTTTTTTATGCAAAATATTATATTTCGACTGAAGGTGCTTGGTGGAATTTCAATATTAAATTTGAACCGTTCAAATTATGTACATTCACACAGATTTTGTCAGCTCAGTTTAAGTTCATCCGTGCACTTGAACGCCTGAAGATGCCAAAAGGCGAAACCCGGGTCGATAGTGACAAAATCTGTATTAATGTACATAATTTGAACGATTCAAATTTAAAATATGATTTGTTCATTTAATACAAATAAAGTATGAAAAATTCTTAAATTTCGAGAAGATCTTAATAATATTTATGTGTACTTTTTGGAAGGCAATAAAAAAATTCAAGAAACTTTTAAAATCTTTTATTTATTAAATAAAATTAAGTATAACAACGCGTGACACATGCTTTTTTGCAATAATACATCAAAAAATTACGGATCCATTGTATTATTTTCCGAAGAAAATGATTTCGTTGGAAAAAATTAAACAAATCCTCTGAATGATGAGTAATAGAGTTACTTACGCTGTTCGTGCATAGAAATAGTCGTTTTTTTTCATATAAATTACTTTAGTACTGTTAGTAGTTTTTTATCTGTCCCGGGACATGAAACAAGCCGAGGTTTAATCATCTCTTACGTCCGCTGCCAATGTGGAGCATAGACTTTAAATAAGTTTATCTCATAATGAATAACTATCTACATATTTCTACCAGAACTGACTGTTACTTAGTTGGTCAACCTATCTTTTTTTCAAAGAGAGTCGAGATAAAACGATAATACTAGAAGTTAAGCTAATCGCTGACTTCGCAATTTTTAAGATAGCGTATCCATGCAGGGAATTTAAAACATAACAGACATCCATGTCTATGGACAAAAATCCGTAACTAATTGAAAATTAGTTTATAAAAACTGTCCGTACTGGGATTTAAACCAGTGACCTCCGTTACCAAAGTCAACGACGTTGACTACTTAACAACACAAACCTTACACGTATAATTAGCTGTTATCATCTTTAAAATGATCGCTTTAATTTAAGATGTTTGGGGTAGTTACAAATACAAATTTTAGCACAGTAAACTACTTGGATTTATATTAATATTACATAGTTTTATTTTTGTATACTAAAAACAAATAAATTATGATATAAAACAATATAATAAAAACAATGGAAAACGTTGGAAAATAATGTGTAGATTAATTGTCTAATATTCAAAAAATCTTTTCATTTATACATGCGAATTCCTTCCAGCGCTACTGGGAAATTCTGTGCCGACTCGAAGACATTATATCGTCGCGGTCTTGCCTCTTGCAATCATTTTCAGAACTGCTACCGCTGATATGGTGCTCATGAATTTGATATCATCATTTCATGAGGGCTTCTTAAGGACAATTAAATGTTATCTTATTTTATAGAAATACCACTGCAAATATTAATAATTGTTAAAAGAGTTTTTTTATAAGGGTATTATTACATTAAATGTTGAGCACTTGTACAAAGGTATCTGTTAATAGTTAAAAGAAACACATTATATTTATGTATAATTAGTACGAAACAGGACTTTTTCAGTGAACACCTTAACCATTTAATGCATACTTTATTTACTACATAAGTACAAAGTATTGGCAAAGTATGGACATGGCAGCTTTTAGATTGAAAAAAGACACGTCTGCTTTTGCTAATCACTTAATTTCAAGAAGACACGTGTTCAATCAGGAGCAAGGGATACAAATGTTGCAACCAAACGGTCATGTTTATATAAGAAATAATTCAATTTATTTCTTATATAAACACAAAACATTCATTTACTAAGCGTCAGTTCAAATTCATCCGTGCACTTGAACGCCTGAAGATGCTGAAAGGCGAAACCCGGGTGGTTAGTGACAAATCTGTGTAAATGTACATAATCTGAACGATTCAAATTTAAAATTGAAATTCCACTAAGCACCTTTCTGCATGTGCAAAACCATTTCTAATTATTTTTAACTAATATGGAATAAATAAAAAAAAATGTTTCATAACAATAAAACACGATTGTTTTGTACTTTTTAAAACTATCAATGAATAATATGATATAAGGCATATTTGAGTCGCTTGCTTTTGATACCAAACGACTCATTTACATAACAACAATTAGTTTAATTATAAAACGAGGATAGACCATAAAATTTATTTATAGATTTAATTATTTACCTAATTAAAATTTGAATTTAAATTAAAAAAAAAAAAATATGCTTTATCAAAACTAATATTATTTACTTTAGTAATGTAAGGTTTCATTTTGTTTAAAAATTTCCTAAATTTTAATTGTGTTTATAATTGACATCATTTGCCACTTATATTATTTATTGATGATTTTTTAATTGTATGTTATAGTTGTTAATTTTGTGTAATTATAATGTAATTTGTAAATCCTTTTCATTGTTACTACTAACACTACTTACACATTTTATTTCAATTTAACTTGTATAAATAGCACTGTTTAATTTATTTTTCTTATCAGTTGATAATGCTCGCGAGGAGCAAAACCGGTCCTGATCAAATAAATTTTAAGTGGATAATGTACTAAAAATCTTTTATTATTATTATAGAAATAAAAATAGATTATAATCATTAGATATTTGTGAGATCTCTTTCAAGTAAACATGTGCAATATGTTTCATCCAAAAAACGGTGTTGAATAATCATTATGATTGAAGAAGTCAGTACAATTATATTTTCCACAAAAAAATTTTAGAGACTTTCCAAATATGCAAATCGATTCTGAGGCTGAGGTTTTTTTTAACCTAATTAACCGCCACTTCCTATTACATATGTATGGCAGTATATGTAATTCTAGGTCTACCTTACCTGATGCGCTGGGGATCCAAGTGAACACCAGATGTCTCCACTCGGCTGATGACGCAATCAGTCGGATGGGTCTCTGGGGATCGAACCAATTTCACCCACCATCGGGCAAGCTCCGTAGCAGGCGTAGTCTACGAGGCAAAGTGCTACGAGGCTACGATGGAAATTTGATGATTTTTTTTGTTTGAAAGTAAAAATATGTTTTAAATTTAAGTGCTATTAGATTTTTTGCGAGATGTTCAAAATGGTTACGTTCATCGTGAAACTGAAACAAGATACGAGATCAATTTTGTTTGAATTATACCGAGATTTTTTAAAATGAAAGTATCAAATATTTTTACAATAAAAAAATCACAATATGTGATTAACTACTGTTTCTGGGGGGCCAAAAGATTTTTACTTTTATTTAGAATCATTCATATAATCTGCAAAAATACAAATGAGTTGATTTAATAGTAGCAGGTAGTGGAAAGTCAACATTGTGTTTTCACTACCTCAATTTTGCATTTTATGGTGACTTTGCACAAATCATACGGTTATTATTTATGTATATCGACTGTGGAAAGGAAAAAGGACGTAACCCACAATTTTTTCAAAACAGTTTTTTTCGATAATCACAATTAGGGCTTCCAATTAACCGGACATTTAAACTAACCGGTTTCGGTTTTTTCTGACAAATAAACCGGTAACCGGTTTAAACCGAAATATCATGATTAGGTAGGTATGCAAAAAAAAATCGTAGAAATTTTTCAATATTTGGCATAACAGCTAATACATCTATTTCAAACAAAAAACACGACATTCATTTTGATGGGACTCTAGTTACCAACCTGTTTGCTATGGCAACGTAACAATTACTATAACATGTGAAAAAATATACGTCAAATAAAAAAATAGAGCATGATTATAAAACTCACCAAAAGAATGATGTTTAAATGCATTCAATTTTTAAAAAATACCACAAGATAAGTCAAGAAATCCAATGTTTGGACAAAATAGAGTAGAATACCAAATTATTCACTTGTCAAAAAATGTCAAATTATTTGAAAGATTCATTTCTGTTCACAACATGGACAACTTTGAGACAGAAGTAGATTATTCTACAAAATATATATGTATATGTACATGTTTGTTGTATTTGTGAATTGTTTCCTATATAACGCAGTAAATTCATTATAAAACATTTTTCATATTGTAAAAACCAATGAAAAACAAGAAAAGAGTATTTTTGATATAACCCGGTTAACCGAGAGAAATAAACCGGTTTTCGGGTTTTTTCAAAACACGCGATAAACCGGTTAACCGGTTTCGGTTTAAACCGGTTTGGAAGCCCTAATCACAATGTATCAAACTTGATACTTGTTCTATCAAAAGGATGAAAAAGACTGGAATAAAGGTTTTTCTAGACAATTTCTTCAATTAATATAAGATTATGACAATTTACCACCAGTTTAGAAGTTTCCGTGCAGAACTTACACTGTTCTTACTTACAAAAGCTTAAAGGTTTAAGGAACTAAATTATATTGTACAATGGAAGGATGTGTTACCTTATCCATGGTGTGAAAAATACTTTATTATATTATCAGTAATCAATCTATATTTCATGTGTTCTACTTTTGTAATGTACTGTTATGTATACTCGACATCGTGTCATAGAGTTAATACTCTATGACATACTATAATTGCAACAATAACCGTTCAACGCCCAAAACCGATATCCTACTCCTTTCCCATTCAGTTAAAATCAACGTTCAAATCAAGCGGTTGATCGTCATCGATCCAGTAGAGACCTCTTGATACTCACGTTGTTATTATCCGATTATAAGATTAGTGATTTATTTAAAAGTGTACAATTATGATATATGGAATAAAAGTTGAACCAACATTGAAAAAGTGTTTCAGTAAAAATTATAATCCATAACAGTAGTTTAAAATTAACTTTTTCACAAACTGAATATTTACAAGAGATAAAGAGCGTAATGATGAATAGGCCTGACCCAACGATAAAGACGAACTTCATTTGACCAGGAACTAAACTCAAAATAAATTAATATGACTTTAAATAGAATTACTCGAAAGTCTATTTACTTAAATCCATTAAAATTTTCACATCAGAATTAGATTCGGCGAAGGTATTTGTTCATCGGTTCGTGAAACGGTTCATAGGGTTTTATTTTCAGAACCGTCATTGAAACTTTTTATTTTTAAATATAAAGGAAGATTTTTAAATAACTGGTTTTTAATTAGAAATACACGAAATGACAATTTTTATTCGTTTTCGATATAAAATTAGAAGTATTATTCTTGTAACTGAGTAAAAAAAAATCCGATTATATTTGGGTTTCTTTGAAGATTTAATACTTGTGATACTTGGTTTCTTTCCTTGAGGAAAATTTTCATAATAAGCCTTATCATTTGAATGTTTATTTATAAGGTAAACAATAATTCTTAAATCTCAAAATTAATGATGATTTTTTTTCTGTCCGAAGAGAGTAACTACATTGTATTAAAATTAATTACAAATATTATTGGAATGCCGCCTGTGTGGTCGAGTGGTCAACGTCGTTGGCTTCGGTTACAGAGGTCCCGGGTTCGAGTTCCGGTACGGACAGTTTTATAAATTGATTTTTCAATCGATTTATGAATTTCTGTTCGAAGGCATGGATGTATGTGATGTCTTGAATTCCCTCCTCCCACCTATCCTATCCTATGAACGGGGCGTATCGAGAGTGATTAGCTAACCACTAGTCCTGTCCTAGCCCTTTCCTTCTATTCCTACTACTCTCTTTGGAAAAAGTGAGGTTGAGCAACTGAGTAACAAGCATTTCTCGTAGAAACACATCTGTTGAGATAAACTCCATTAGAAGTCCATATGCTACACATTAGGAGCGGACATGGTAAAAAAAATAAATTATATGTATTTTTCTTGAGCAGAATTTTAGTAAGAAAAATCTTTACATTGAAAAAATAACTTAAAACCATTGATAAAAATCATAAACTGAAATTAAAATTATGTTAAAGTCACCATATTTTCTTGTTTCTAAAGATCAAATTCATTCCTGTCTATTGGTTATTAAATTTACTAGAAATTCAGGTGGATATGTGAGATTGATTGATGTTAGCAAATACGGGTTGGGCTTAATAATTACTTGTGACCAGCCAAAATAAGTCCCAAGAGAAATATAATTAATCAATTTGCATATCAATAAAAGCATTGCTAGAAATATATGATAATTTCAATATATCAGACAGCTTCTCCATTATTTGTATATAAATAATAAAGCTTATTTTTTCTGGTAAAAATCTGGAATAAAACAGTTAAGAAAAGTAAAAAAATTGGGTATATTTTACATGAACTTAGTCCAATACTTACTTTTTTGTGTATTTTGTTAGATAAATGATTGTGCAATAAATTCAAAAGATCAGTTTATTGGCAACTATTATTAAAATAATACAAATAATTAAATGTTTACTATTAAAATTATATAAAAAAAGCAAAAATTACATTTTGACTGTGGAAAGGAAACAGGACGTAACCCACACATATAAATTTCACAGGAGGCGCAAAAAACGTCTTTTGATGATTTTGGGCCATATGAAAATTATTAAACATACACAATCTTGAAGTGCACGGAGACTTCTGAACAGGTGTTTTATTGACATAATATAATATTAATTAAAGAAATTGTCTAAGAAAAACCTTTTTTCTTGATTTCAATTTTCACAAGCTAAATTTAGATACTAATTCGGCATTTGCAGCTTATATCCTTTTTATAGAACGTTTATCAAGTTTTATACATTTTGATTGTTGAAAAAAAGCTGTTTTGAAAAAACTGTGGGTTACGTCCTTTTTCCTTTCCACAGTCGATATGGATAAAATGCTATAAAGTCAAAACAAATTTAATGAATTTCTTTGAAATTTTATTCATAAAAAGAAAACAAAAAAATATATTCTTGAAATGCGTAATAAAATCAGTTGATCACTTAAGACTCAATTTCTTTGAAAACATCTAACGAAAAACCCACTTATTTTCCCTATTTAGATTTTCCTAAAATAGATTTACTTAAATATATCAGGATGAGGAACCACACGGACTTGTAAACAAAATGAGCTGTTTGTTGTTGACAAAAAGGAGCATATTTTCTTTATTGTAGGGTCTATGAACTTGTTATGTGTCTTACAATCACGATGGAAAATTCAGCAGGCATGACAATATCATTATCTAATCAGTATCCAAATTCTCGTCCCAAAATCACCTTACAAAAAATCAGAGTAACCGTTTACTGTGCTTCGAAAACAGATGCCTGCGTTAAATACTGGGAGTGCGGTGGTTCGACTTTACCAGAAACACAGAGATTAGGGAACGGACTAAACAGCCGTCAATTACGTCCAAAATAAAAAAGCAACGATGGACTTGGCTTGGACATGTGCCACAGGATGCCACAAGAAAGCATTACTTCTGTTTGTAGCTTCTGCCAACCAGATTGATTCCGCCGTCGTAGAAAGCCGCTGATAACCATCTATAGGATGTACTCGGACGAGCTACGGGTCGCTGGAATGACATGGAGGAAGCAAGAAGACTAACAGGAGACAGAATCTTCGAGGAATCATGTGGTGGCCATATGCTCCGACTAGGGAGCAGATATGAACAAAAAAATCCAAATTTCACAATGAGTATTAGTTGCATGGAAGTATGTTCTAAAAACTGGAATCTCTAATACAAAATATAGCGTTGTTTATGCTTTTGTATACGATCTTTCATTAAAATATGCCTACATTAATTCAAAGAAGTCGAACTTTGATTGAATTTTAAATATTCTCATTCTCAGATAATCTTCAGAAAAAATAAGTTGTAACATCCAGAATGGCAAGGGGGTGAAATGTTGAATATAATCTTTAATTGTAAATTAAGCACGATAACAAAACAATTGGACAAAATATTTTTAGAAATGCTTTTTGACATTCTTTTTTATGGAATATTCAAAGCTTAAATTGAAAGTGACTGCACCATTATGATATCCTTAAATTTTAATTCTTAAAATCAGTTACTATTTTTAATAAAAGTAATAATTAAAAGACTGTTTTAAAACAATTTGAGCATCTGCTATAATGATTGTACTTAGTCTTCTATACAAAATTTTGCTTGATACCACAACGATGGCTCTGTTTCAAAGCATAGACCATCACGCGGAAACGCGGTTCCGGGAGTCAACGCTCGGCTAGCTTATCACGCGAAAATACGGCTCCGGGATCCAACGTGTGAATAAAAACATAATATTCCTTTGTGCTTATTTCCACATTTATTTATCAAGACCAGGAAATTGGAAATAACTACAAAGGAGTATTTTGTTTTCCTTAACATGTGATATTATCTCTTGAGGTATTATATGCTGAAGTATTTATACTATGTGTATATTGATCATACCATTGATGACGTCACAGAATTAGTGTAATACTGTGAGCGGTTTGTTGTTTGGGGTTACGGCTTGTTTTCAAAACAAACACTCGTAAAGGTGACACGTGTTTGATCTGAATATTTTTGAATAAATTTGCAATCATTACGCTCTGACTCTCCAACGTATTGTTTGACGAGTCTGTTTTAGTTTATTCGATCATTGTTGGTGTTGGCAAGCATCGTAACTTAATTGTTCTCAAAATAACCAAGGTATGGGATGTAATTTTAGAAGATTCTGTAAGCTACATATAATGCCTTAAAACCCAAATTGAATGCAAAAGATATCGACTGTGGAAAGGAAAAATTACGTAGCCCACACATATCAAATTTTACAGGAGGTGCAAAAAGCGTGTTTTGATGATTTTGAGCCATATGAAAATTATGAATTATACACAACGTTGAAGTGCACGGAGATTTCTAAACTAGTGTTTGATTGACATAATCTAATATTAATTAACTCTCGCGGCTCTGAGACTAGAAAAATACTTCTCGGCCGATGGGGGTCTTTTAGGGACCCCAGTGGTTTCCTCATTATTGGCCTTATTCTTATGAATTTCAAAAAAAAAATAGTCTAAGGGCTTTATAATATCTCTCTGCATCATTCCTCAAACATATTTTTTATAAAAATCCGTGTTTTTTTAATAAATAATCATATTTTAAGTTGCGCGTAAAATATACGTCGTTTCATGGCAAATATCAATGTGCTACTGGCCCGCATGTGGCCCGCTTTGCTTAGCGGCGTTCAGCCTATTATCTTACAAACGATCGCTGATAAGCGGGCGCTTATCTCTTATCTTATCGTATTTATATAAACTACAAAAGGTCCAAAAAACTATGATATAAGAATACCTTAATTATAAACATTGTATCACCCATATTAAAATAGATATTTAAGAAAATGTGGGTATTGGGGTCGCATTTCTTGAGCTTAGAACCGGAAAAGTTAAAGAAATTGTCTAGACCTAGGAAAAACCTTTATTTAAGGACAGAAGGATAAGGCTAGAACAGGACTAGTGGTTGACTAATCGCTATTGCTACACCCAGTTATTAAAGGATCAGATGATTGGGATGAGACGAAATAGTGTGAATTGACATCACAAACACCCAATCTTTGATCAAAAATTTGAATTGAATAATTCTCAAATTCATTGTGATCTGACCGGGAATCAAACCCAGTAGAACAAGCTCTTACTAACTGGGCCACAGCAGACGACAAGTGAAAACTTGTTCTAGCGTGAGTTGATTCATGAAGAAATGGCAAACCATACTGAACAAAATTCAGCAGTAGGCTGTTAAATTGGCTGTCGATGGATTTTTTTTCTAATTAAAAAAAACTCTAAAAAAAACATTCATTGACAATATTAACAAATAGGAAAACTGCACAAAAGAAACATAGACAATTTGGTAATAAAGATTATTCTAAGTAGCGAATAAACCATTTCAATTTGTTCTTTAGTAGAAATCGAGAAATATTTGTTGTTATATGGGTATTTCAATTCCAAATTCATATAACTAAATTTCTTCAACAAAGTCACGTAATTAGTTAACATATTCAAGACAATAACGCGTAGATACTTGATTGGATAATGAAAGGAATGATAGTACTGATAATGGGATCAAATAATGGATGAATTGAACGAGAGATTTAGCTACCCTATATGGTTTCGCTAATGCTATGAAATAAATCTAATCCGAAAGTGACGTCAGAATTGTTCTCGCGATACGCACTATAGAATCTGGGTGACCTTTGTTTGATATAAAGTTATTTTGAATAGAATTTGAATGATTAATAATTTATAGAATATGGCGTATTCCATTGCCCCAATCAGTCTAATAGTTGCAGTATGAAACGAATACGAAAATGATATCGACTGTGTCTTGACTCTTGATGATTTTGGGCCATATTCAAATTATGAATTATACACAACCTTGAAGTGCACGAAAACTTCTAAACTGGTGTTAAATTGACATAACCTAATATTTATTGAAGAAACTGTCTAGGAAAAACCTTTATTTCAGTCTTTTTTCTTGGTTTAAATTTTTTACAAGGTAATCTTTTTCAAACTTAATAGCTTAATTTAAATACTAATTCGATATTTTCAGCTTGCATCCTTTTGATAGAACGTGTATCATGTTTCATACATAGTGATTATCGAAAAAACTGTGGGTTACGTCATTTTTCCTTTCCACAGTCGATATGATTATACGCAGTGCTTTTTTCCTCATGTATTGCGGTGTAAAGATGTTTTAGCTCCTTTTTTCTCAACATGTTTAATGTTTCAAATCAAAATTTGCCAATATTTTATTTATGTTTTCCTTTGAAAACTTTTGTTTTTTTAATCGTGATCCCTCAAAAAAGTAATGACAGTAAAAAAAGAATTATCAAAACAAAGATTAGATTTACAAGATGGAATTCTGTTCGAAGGCGTTGGTATTTTTAAAATCTATCATTCCCACTCTCCAAATCTAAAAATTAAGAGAGCAAAGCCGGAGCGATTAGTTAACCACTAGTTCTGTACTAGCCCTATCGTTACAGTGCTACTCTTTAAAAATGGATGGTTAAGTGATCGACTAACAAGCAGTTCTCGTAAAAAAAATCTCTGTTGTGCCACATCAATTAGGAAGCCATGTCCTCCACATTGAGAACAGACATGCATTAGAAAAAAAACACTGATTATACCAATTATTTTCACTCATTTCAAGCATTTTTTCGATTTCTGATTGAATGCATAAATGTTTGTGATGTGCGAGAACTCCCTCCCATCCTTCCAATCAAAAAGTAGCTAACCACTAATCGTATTCTAACGTTATCTCTTCTAATCACACTGTCTTCAAAATGAAAAAAAATGAGAGGTCGAGTAACAAGCAGTTCTCATTAAATACCTCTATTAGAAGGACATATTATGTTCCATAAGATTCTCAGTATTTTTAAACACGTTTCCCGCTTATCAAATTCTGATATCTTATGGTACTCTAGTTTTACATCGATATACAGTATACACCGAAACAAACTGAAACAAATATAACTGTAAAAATTGAGTTTATGTACTGACACGATGGGATGTGCTAGTGCTTTTTTTAAATTTTATCATAACTATTTTCAGATGTGTCCGAACTATTTATGTTACGGAGAAGGTGCCTCTAGAGAAACACTTACCGTGTAAATGTGTTAAGAGTTTTTAATCAAACATAAAACATATATTAGTCATGCACTAGAGTGATTTCTCACACGATGGGTTACAGTTTCAAATTCTGGTTTTAAAAAAATATATTAAACGGTTTTTCAGTAAATTTATGGATTTCCATCAAAATAGTGTAGCACAGTGGTTCCCAAACTTATTATGCTCACATACTCTTTATTAAAGCAAAAACCTGACTATGGAACCCCAAGTGAAATAATAAGTTTAATTTTGATAGCTTGAATGATAAATGGTGATGTAAGAATTAAAATTTAAAAAAAGACATTTAAAAAGTATTTATTAAATTATAACTTTTGTTTTAAAATACAAAAACTTTTTTTTTTTCATTGAGTTGGGTAAACCTGATGCGATGATATTGGCTTATTTAATTTCTCTTTGTTTGTGAGAAACAAAGTCTCTATGAGCACTTATTTTCAGCCGAATTCTATTTTTTGATTGATTCATGTTTCTTTAACCACTTGAATACCAAGCGGACAAGCGTGTCCGGAACATATGCAAGCGAACACGGATGTCCAAAACATTTAAAAAATCAAATACTTTGTATGTTAATAGAATATAAGCAGTATTTTAATGAATATGTGTAGTGCTATCTATACTTAGTCAATATAGGTTTTTAAAAAATCGAATTCGAGTGTATATTAAGTACAATTATTTTTCTCAAAAACACGCAGTATCTCTGGGACATATTAATGATTTATTTGCGCGGTATTCAAGCGGTTAATGAAGTGTTTTTTTTTACCTAGTATCGTCAGTTTCACAATAGTTGAAGTGATAGATAGTTTGAGAAAAAAAAATCATTGTTTTAATCTATGTCACAAGAAAAGCTTTTTTTAAAGATTCATTTGAGTACTAGGTAGTCATTTAAACTAAACAATACTTTGATTATTTCTTCTTAATTTTTTGTAACGTGTTTAAAAAAGGAAACAAATTAAATGGTAAGAATTTAAATCAATTTTTGGTCAGAATAAAAATATGAACGGTCAGAATAAAAATATTATACGATCAGAATATTTTATACCAATTTGGTTAAGTTATGTTAGGTTAGGTTAGGCTTTTTTTTAATTTCATTTAAATTATGACTATTTAGTATAAAAATTCTGACCGGAAAAATACGAGATTTAAAAAAATGCTTTCGTTTGGTTGTTTAACAATATCATTCAAAAAACTGTGTAATATGTACAATATTAGAATTAGATTTCCATTAAGCAGCTATTTGCTTGTCGCTATATTAGGCGTTTAAGGCAGGGCAAAGTGATTGACAGTGTAATAAAGTGTCACTCTGGCATATCAGAAATATCCTTCTAATCAGTGTCAACCAAAAGCAGCCACTAACGTATAAAAGTAGGTAATTGTTTCATAGCAGTGTAGGCTTATATAAGCTCAAAGCAATTTTGTGAAATTAATATTCGAATAATAATATCGACTGTGGAAAGGAAAAGGGACGTAACCCACACGTATTTTCATGATATTGGGCCATATGCAAATTATGAACTATACACATCTTTGAAGAGCACGGAGACTTCAAAACTGGTGTTTAATTGACATAATCTAATATTGATTGAAGAAATTGTCCAGGAAAAACCTCTTTTTCAGTATTTTTTCTTGATTTACATTTTCACAAGCTTATCTTTTTTCAAACTTAAAAGCTAAATTTAGATGTTAATTCGGCATTTGTAGCTAATATCTAACGTGTATCAAGTGTGATACATTTTGATTATTGAAAAATCTATGGATTACGCACTTTTTCCTTTTCTCAGTCGATATGTTTGTTATATTGACAAAATTCAATTTAACAGAATTTTGCGCTGATTTTCTGTTTTTTTTACGATTTTACTCATTAACAATTCTTTTTAAATAAATTTTGTCAAGATGACATATTATTATTTGAGTTTATGTTTTGTAAAATAAGTCAACAACAGAGCCATAGAGAAGTGAAGTGAGCCAAGTAGAAAAAGGTGAAACTTTCATAATAGACTTTTAAGTACAATCACATTTTTACTTAGTGTATTTGTGAAGTGTTTTTATAATATTTTTTGAGGTTTACACCATTGGAGTGCGTTTTTACTAATCTTTTTCACTTTTACGATATTTTAAGACATTTAGAATATTATAACCTCTTTTTTCAGGAGTTTAAAACTATTAAGTTATTTTGCAAGTTGCGGTACAAATAAAATTGACGGGACATACTAACAGCGGTAGTAGCCACTTTAACTTTATCCATATGCCAATATGGAGCATGCGTACTCCAAATGGAGGTATTTTAACTGAAGTTTTTTTATGAGAACTGCTTGTTACTCAGTTTCTCAACCTCTCTTTTTTCAAAAAGTATTGATATAGGAAGGATATGACTGAGACATGACTATTTAATATTAACCACTCTCACTACGCCTCGTTATTTTAGAATTGGAAGAATGGGAGAGAATATTTAGTTTAATCAATTGAAGGATTGCTTTTCGTACTGGGATTTGAACCTTTAAAGTTCGTTACGGAAGACAACGACGTTGACCATTGCACTTTGGACTCTAAAAATTATCATTTTTTTCTAACCATGCCCGGTCCCAATGTGGATCATATGGACTCTTAATCGAGTTTATCTCAACAGAAGAGTTTCTACGAGAACCGCTTTTTACTCAGTTGCCCAACCTCTCTTTTTTCATAAGAAAGTAGTAAAAGAAGGATAGGGCTAGGACAGGACTAGTGGTAAGTTAATTGCTCTCGATACGCCCCTTTCATAGGATAGGATGAATGGGGAGGGGGAATTCAAAACATCACATACAACAATATTGCTTCGGATGTCGACATATTCCACGTAGACGTGGGTGAGTTCCCACGAATACTATTTTTATGGATTAGAGAAGAGTTCGTCTGAGCTTACTCAGTTGACTTCCTTGCTATTTTTTTTTCTATTTCTTTTAATATTAAATTATACTATTTTTTTTCTTCAATGTAAAAGTTTTAAATTTATAATTTGTCAACCTTGTGCAATGTTAATTAAATAAATAAATAAATAAAATCAATAACTTCGAACAAAAATTCATAAATCGATTGAAAAATAAATTTATAAACTGTCCGCACAGGGATTCGAACCCGTGACATCCGTAACCGAAGCCAACGAGGTTGACCACTCGAAAAAAAAATATATATAGGCGGTTTAAATAACATTTATTCGAGTTAAAATAAAAAAAAAACTAGTATAAATGGCTTGAAATCATAATTCTTCTTGTCGCTTTCGTTGTTATACATACACTAAACGAAAATATTAATATTATCCTGTCACATTCGACCGGAAATTGCGCCAGCGGTCGTCTAATGGTGAACTGACTACCCCTGGCGCCCGTGATCATTGAATACGTAATACAGTAGTGGAATATATAATTACAGTAGCTGGTGAATTTGTATTCAAAGTGGCGATAGTATAAACTACTATTATTTGTGGTACATATTCAAACGAATGTCACAGCCCAATGCCTCTAATATTGAAACGGCATTATCAATCGTCGCTTACTATCCGTAGGTAATCGTATAGTTTGAAATAGGTAAGTTTTGATATAGGGCACATTTCCAAAAGACTTATTCTCTTTGAAAAGTTTAAAAAATACTTTTTTAATTGTTTATATTGACTCTAGAAAGACGTTCCCCGCACATAACAATTGTTACATTTGCTAATCATTCCTTTGTTTTTGAGGTGTTTTAAAATTGCTTTGTTGAGTTACTCCCAATGATCGTGCCAATTTGTCTTTACTTTGACACAGCGATGGGCCGCCAATACGTTAACAAGTGGCGCGCTTAATCGCAAAACAATTTTCGGTCTTCAGGGGAAGAAGTGATTTTGTTCATCACTCATATTCAATATTTAAATAAGAAATCGATTGTTACACTAGGAATATAACAATGTGAAATTTACAGTAAAATTATCAATGTAAATGGCAGAAATTTACTACTCTGTACACTGAAGCTATCGTTGATAATATATACGTACGAAATTGCAATTATGTACTTATTTAAGATTTTGACTGAAGGTGCTTGGTGAAATTTCAATATTAAATTTCAATCATTCAAAATATGTACATTCACATGTACAATGTACATAATTTGAACGATTCAAATTTATGTACAAATTAGATCTGAGAATACGGTTTTCTTCTAAATTAACAAAGGGCTCGTTGGCCTTGGCAAAAATTAACCAGGGGCTCGCACGAGCCCCTTCGAGCCCACCCCTGTTTTGACACGAGTCTTCATTAAGTAATGCTTCCAATTATACATCTTTGAAAACCTTCTCTCTTCCACCGATATGCCGGTCTTCAACGTGTTAATCACCATTCTTGAAGCGTTGAAACCACTCACGACTCATTTTTTTCTAATAACGGCCTCAAAGTATTTGAAAGCATTAGATGAGCCTGAGTCATAGATTTTTCATATTGAAGCAGAAAATTAAGACCTGCATATTACGAGAATTTGGCTTATAAACTGACATTTTCAATCAAAAATAAACTTTAAGATACAGACGCAAATCGTTTGATATTCATTGACAGATGTTGAAAGTATATGTTGACAGATGCCCAAGTGTATTGCATGATGTCTATTATCTATCTATTTTGACCGCTAAAGCCATCTATAGGAAAACGGCGGAAGCAAAGTTGTACACTATATTTTTCTTGTACATATATTATTTTTACTAATTCTTAATTATTTCTTGAATAATAAAATATTATAATCAATCGACAGGAGTAATTCTTTACGGTAGTAATATTCCATAAAAAAGCCAGTGTGCAAAAGAATTTTTGTTAAGGAAAAGGAGTATCTTCTTGGCTGAGAAAAGAGATACAGTTTCTACTCACTCGCTCACTTAAAATCACTCGTCCGATAGCTCGACCAAATCTTGTGTGTTGCCTTCAGATTGTTTTGTATTCGGCCGAGTACACTCTCTCGGCCGCGTAGTCAGTTGATCAAAATGAGATTTTGTTATTAAAATGATAATACATTTTTATCTTCTTAAAAAGACTTTTGCTTTCTTTTGCTTACGTTATCAACATGAATTTAGAATATGAAAAATATTGAATATACACTTGGGCCTCGCATAACACGGTTATATGGTTCAACAAAAACGTCGTGTAATACAAGGTTTGAAGTTCATACGAAATTAGGGATCGCGTTCCAAAAAAAATTATCGAAGATGGTTAATATAAATATATACTTTATTTTTTTAAATAAACAAATATACATTTACATATCTATTGAAAGAAATTTTAATAACATAATATAGCATTCATTCATCATCGCTATCACGAACTATTACATATTTTACTCTTTTTCGAGATCGGTTGTAAGTTTTCATCATCATCGGAGGACTCCCTATTAAATTTCAAACTTCTTTCTATTTATTTATTTTTTAAATTGAAACCGTCTTGTATTAAAAATATGCTACAATTTTTACAACCGTGTTGTATAAAACCGTGTTATGTAAAACCCTGTTATACGAGGCCCAAGTGTATTTATTGTTTTAACCATGTCCGCTCCCAATGTGGAGCAGATGGCTCCTAATGGAGTTTATCTCAACAGTTTAGCTCAACCTCTCTTTTTCTAAAGAGAGTAGGAATAGAAGGATAAGGCTAGAACAGGACTAGTGGTTGGCTAATCGCTCTCGATACGCCTCGTTTATAGGATAGGATGGGTGGGAGGGGGGAATTCAAGAAATCACATACATCCATGCCTTCGAACAGAAATTCATAAATCGATTGAAAAATAAATTTATAAAACTGTCCGTACCAGGATTCGAACCCAGGACCTCCGCAACCGAAGCCAACGACGTTGACCACTCGACCACACAGGCGGCACTTAATTACTACATTAAGATAAACATTTTTAATTTTAGCACAAACAAATGATTTCGTTCTAAAACTACTCAAGCCGACATTCATCACATGTATTGTATATTGGATATAGGCGTCTTTGCAGATATACGTAGTTAAGTTAATTGCATTTGGTTGTAATTATCTTCAAATTACAATAATTAATAAGACTTGTTTACTGAAGCGAGATTTATTATCAAGAACATGTTTAATCATTGATATACTATAACAGCGAATCAAGTATTCGATTGAGATGAAATTATTTGCTTTTAATTAATTGTATTCTGAGTTATCAGGTTTGTAATTATGATTTTATATAATAATGAATTGGAATAAATATCGTTATCTTTTGAATATTCTTTTGTTTTTAATGACAAATAAATTAACTGTTAATGGATTTATTCATATCAAGTTTTTCGATCTTGCAAACAAAAATAAATCTAATATCAATTAATGAAACAGAAAAAAATCATTTTCTTTTACCTTCAGCTATTCTTGGTATTTTTTTTTTACCATGTCTACCTCTCCTTTTCCAAAGAAAGTAGGAATAGAAGGATAGGGCTAGGACAGGACTAGTGGTTAGCTAATCGCTCTCGATACGCCTCGTTCATAGGATAGGATGGGTGCGAAAGGGGAATTTAAGACATTACACTCATCCATGTCTTCGAACAGAAATTCATAAATCAATTTATAAAACTGTCCAACCGACCTGTAACCGAAGCCAACAACGTTGACCAAACAGGCGGCAAAGAGAGTAGGAATATAAGTATGGGGCTAGGACAGGACTAGTGGTTAGCTAATCGCTCTTGAATGATGATATTTGAACAGTGTATTTAATAAAGTACATATCTATTTACTTTTAACTGGTATATCAAATAAAGCATTTAATTTTAAAATTATTTCTTATTATTAAAAAATAATTAGAAATAGTTTGCATTACTTTTATAATTACAGTTAAACCACCAATTGCACTAAATTCAGGACAGTGTAATTCGGGGTAGTGTAATTGGGGGTGTGAATCTCATACAAAAATAGGGATTTGGTTTTTTCCGCAAAAAATGCTAAACTAAGATCCCTCCCTTAGTTTTGCAAAAAAAAAATATTGACGAAATATTTAGTTACCAAGGGATAAAATACCAAGCGCGCCAAACCCCACACACAGACAATCGCCCGCTATACGTGTATAGCCTGGCACGTGTTGAATACACACGCTAGCCAACATTTGACTGTATGCGCGGCACAGACGATTGTCTTGTAGCAACGACAATGGAATGCGACCGTGCAATTAGGGGATTTGCGTCTTCTTTACAGAATGTCGCTTGATACCACAATGATGGCTCTATTTTAAGCATAGCCATCACGTGAAAACACGGTACCGGGACTCAACGCTCGGCTAGCTTATCACGTGAAAACACGGCTCCGGGATCCAACGTGTTAAACAAATAAACATAATCTTATTATTTAAAAAAAAAACAGCTCAGGCTTACGACATTCTTTTTTCGAGGGTGCGGTATATAAAACCAACCTCATATATTGATAAAACAATTTCAATGAAAATGTTTTGTTTCATAAAGTTCTATTATGTAGCAAATATATGGATAGCCACGCATTGACAATGGCTTAGAAACCATGCAAAGCATCCTTTTGAAATTTGTACTACAGCTATCATACATGCAAGGCGACATTGTTATCTCACTGAATCAAGTTATCAGGGCTAGCGAGCTATAGATAAGGCTGCTCTGTTCCTCCATTGTTCAACTGCCTTCAACAATAATTACCACAAAATAAATCTGATGACAATAGATAGGTAGAGAAACAATCAATAGATCACTCAATCATACTTCTGTAAACAATGGAGAATTTCCTTTATGAATAGTTATTCGAAAATATCTTTTAGCTAGAAAGTTCTAAGCTGTTTTGACAAAACAAAAGCTCTTTAAAATTATATTATGTACGGATAAAAGTTTTCTAAAGTAAATCAATATTATTTAAATTGATAGAGTAATAAATAAAACATAATTTGGGGAAAATAGCAACGTATTTAGTTCTACAGTTATTTATATTTATTAATTGAAAGCTATTTCGGCTTTCACCATCGTCAGAACTATGATTAAACTTACATTTTTCTAGGCTATATATACTGGTTCCGAAGAGATACACAATGCATCATGTTATTCACTCTAACATCCTAATTCGGGTGTGAGGAACCTGTGGCCTTACTACTGTGGCTACTCTGATGCGGCCTTCTGGCCAATTCTGTAATTCTATATTTTTTTGTAAATTCCTGAGATTTTGGATGTCAAAATATTTGGAAGACCTAAAAAAAGGTCCTGTTCTTTTAATTTTGGAAAATCCGCAAATTTATGGGCTTTAAAAATTGGCATTAAATTGTTTCCGGCCAAAGATTTCCTAGTCAATGTTAACTGCGGCCTTATGTTAAATCAGAAAAATTAATGCGGAAAAGGTTCCCCATCCCTGTCAAAATTCAAATAACGTTTATAATATTACACTTATTGAATACGACTCTAGTGTTTCGAACAACGATAAGCAATCTAGGGTTTTTAAATGTAAATTAGGATAAATTATACCTATATTTATTTTTAATAACATTACATTAAATTTATTAACTATGAGTTTCAAAAAATAATAAGCAATATGGGATTTTTTAAGTTCAATTAGGATAAATTACACTGATATTTATTATTAATTACATTTGGGGTTTTAACAACGGTGATGGATTAGAAAACATATTATTTTATGTAATATTAAATAAACAGTATTTCGTCACCGTATTAACAGAATTTGATAGATAATAAATTGATAGTTCTGAGGAAACAGCAAATGAATATTTAAGTTATTGAAAGCTTTAAGCTTCAATATTTTATGCTACATATAATCTAAATATAATATATAGATGGATCATTATTTATTTGACACTAATATATTCATGGATTTTAGATAAGATAATAATCAGCCTATAAACTTATCTGTATTAATTGAATGAATGATTAAATATAATAATTATTTGTTTCTGTCATACTAGAAATATCATAGTTATAAATTACGTTCAACGGTCAATTCTTGATAGAGAACTTTGAATTATTAAAAAATATATTAATATAAAAATATATTAAAAAAGAAGGGAAAAAAGACGTAACCCACAGTTTTTCCAAAACAGCTTTTATTCGATATACACAATGTATACAACTCGACACATGTTTTATTAAAAGTATGGAAGCTGAAAATGCCGAATTATTATATAAATTTAGCTTTTATGTTTAAAAAAGATGAGCTTGTAAAAAATTAAAATCAAGAAAAATGCCTGAAATAAAAGTTTTTTCTAGACAATTTCTTTGATTAATATTAGATTGTGTCAATTAAACACCAGTTTAGAAGTCTTCGTGCACTTTAAGGTTGTGTATAATTCATAATTTGCATATGGCCAAAAATCATCAAAACACGTTTTTTGCGCCTCCTGTAAAATTGGATATGTGTGGGTTACGTCCTTTTTCCTTTCCACAGTCGATATGAATATTTGAAGAGGGCTGCGGAAATCTGGAAAAAAGTTTGGTGTGCCGTGGGAGGAAAAAAGGTGGCGGAGCACTGAAATATGTTACGTGATAGTCTCTCATAAACGTGTGGAACTGTAAGAAATTATATAAGTATTTTATATTTGTAAATTGGAATGAATATTATTATGAATTAAGTGTCCCTAAATTCCCACTAGTAACACTGTTTAAAATGACGCAAATAGATTCCCAAATCAAAATCCGAATTCCCGAACGTCATAATACCGGATTACAAACTCGACTTGAATATTGTATAAACAGCAGATAGAGGTGCATTTGCATGTGGGCTGATTAATCCATCCGTATCATTGTCAGTCACTTGCCGCCTACACGCTGAATTATCAAACTTAAACAATAATACTGCAAGGTGTGACAGGAAATGGTGTCTCCATTGTCATTTAAACTGGTGACCGAATAAAGGCTTCTGAGCGAAAACGAATCAATATCAATATGATGTACATACCATTGTAATTGTACGCTAAAAAATAGTATAAAAACGCATGTCAATTACAAAAATGTAAGAAAAGGGTACAACAAATAATTAATACTTTCGATGGATTCCTCGGTAACTTTGTGGAAGTTCATTTTAACTTTTGCGGTTCTAAGCTCAAGAAATGCGACCCCAATACCCACATTTTTTAAAATATCTATTTTAATATGGGTGATACAATGTTTATAATTAAGGTATTCTTATATCATAGTTTTTTGAACCTTTTGTAGTTTATATAAATACGATAAGATAAGAGATAAGCGCCCGCTTATCAGCGATCGTTCGTAAGATAACTAGGCTGAACGCCGCAAAGCAAAGCGCGTCAGTAGCATTATTTATTAAAAAACCACGGATTTTTATGAAAAAATGTACGAGGAGTGATGCAGAGAGATATTTTAAAGCCCTTAGACTATTTTTTTTTAAATTCATAAGAATAATGCCAATAATGAGGAAACCACTGGGGTCCCTAAAAGACCCCCATCGGCAGAGAAGTATTTTTCTAGTTTCCGAGCCGCGAGAGTTAATAAAATATAAAATAACTTAGATTATTCCACGTAGTGTGCTACAAACTGTGACACATGTTTTGCCTCTTTCAGAGGCATCCTCAGACAAACTACTTTCACAAATGCTTGATTAAGTACGAATGATTTTAATTTTACTATTCTGATATATTATAACAAAAATCAAATAAAAATGGGAGGCAAGGAGGGGATGATAGAAAAAAAAACTAACGATAATGGCAATGCAAATGACATTAACATTAAGAAATGATTAACTAATGAGTTGCATCAATTAGGAAGGGTTAAACCGTTGGAAAATAAATTGAACAATGGCGAACCACCTGTTTTATTCAAGATATTATTTAATAATATTTCTCTATTGTTAATACTTTTATTTGATTTCTAAAAATTATAAACTATTCATTTTAAGCCCTTTTTATTTTGTTTTTTAAAAAATATAAATATAAATTATTATGTAAATAATTTTTCCCCAATACCAATATAAACAATATCCATAACTGATAATGTGGTCGTATATCGATCTGTACTCGATTTAAACCAAATGCCATGGGAGGAACGAACTAGATAGCACCTCGTTACGTCAGTGGTTATGGAGAGACGTTGCAACTGGGCGTACTGCGTATGCCTCCGGAAAACCTCAATCCTGCCTGTTTCTTCTTTTGACCAGTGGGATTCCGGTACCTCGGACGTCCGTCGGGTACTATCCATAGTATGTATTCGGCGGGACTGAGGGATGCAGGCATGTGATTGAAGGAAGCAAAGCAATTGGGGGAGATAAGAAAACATGGAGGTGCCAAATGCTCTAAATAAGGAGAGAGTATGGTAAAATAAGATAAAGAATATCTGATCATCTGTTAGTACGGGTGGACATCAATTATTTTTCCAAGAAATTTTAGAAATAAATAGGACACAGTTAAATAGTTTACCAACTTCAAATGAGCAGGTAAATCTGCCGAAATCCCCACTTTTTTTATCATGTATTTAAGTAAATATAATTTAAAAAATTTCAGCAAACAAAATAAATTTAATTCTTGAAATTATTCACTATTCAAATTTGCAGGCATCCCCATGGGTTAATCTATTTCGCCAGCAATGGTTTTAAGCTTAGTGACATTTATTTACTATACGTCAGTTCGAGTTCATCCGTGCACTAAAAAAAATTAAAATGTTTTGTCTAAAATTCGGCATTTTTTAACGCCCAAAAAGCTGTTAATTAAGTAATTGATGTATTAACACATAATTGAAACATTTTTTTAAAATGTCGATTGTGTCAGCACAACTCTGATTGAAACATATTCAAATAGCTTAATGAAAAAATAACAAAGTTTCAAAAAAAAATTCACATACATTATGAACACATTTTTTTTTGTCATAGCATTAATAACGTTACTCAATAAAGCAAATTGAGATGATTAATTATTTTAAAACTGAGCAAAAAATGTTTTTTCACAAAAAAAAGATAATTTGTTTTATTATCATATTGTTTTTGTAAAGGAAATTAGTAAACAAAATTGTTGTTTCAATTAATTGACTGATTCGATAACATTACATTTTGTATAAAAGTAAAAAAAAACAAATAATTATTTATTTTCTTTCGGATTCTTTTTGGTGCGATTAGTAATTATTCGGAAATATCGAATTTTATGTTGGCAATATGACAATTGTAGGATTTCTTATTTATTCCATTTATACGTGATTAATTCTTATTTTGGACTGATTCAACCTTGGGTATCGATTAAACCAGTGTTTCCCATATTGGGGGCCGCCGCAGAACATGTTTTGTTTTGAGGAGGGCCGCGGACTATTTTTTTTTTCAGGTTAAGGAGGCCGTGGAATGAAAAAGGTTGGGAAGTACTGGAATAAACGATTTAATATTTAAAACAAAGAATTAAAAATATAATTTGGGAGGGCTCTTGAAGAGTGACACTTAATGATCGTATTAAATAAATATGGAGTTAAGACAATCAACCTAGTATTTTATTTTTTGTTGGGTATATTGCTCAGAGGTTAGCGCTGTTGACTTCCGTGCCGGATCTCAAGGCTTAAAATCCCAGTACAAGCAGCATTTTTTCGATCGATTTGTGTTCGAAGGCATGGGTGTTTGTGATGTCTAAGAAATCCTTCACACTATTTCTGTCTTTCAATGACTGGGCGTAGCGAGAGCGGTTAGGTAATCGATAGCTTTTTCCTACTATGCCTTATTTTTTCTTTGAAAAAGGAGAGCTTGAGAGACTGAATAACAAACAGTAATAACAGAAAAAACTTCTGTTGAGATAATACGGTAAAAAATAGCTAACTATTTAGTTTAACATTTTTTTTTAAATCAGTTGAAAGCTTTTTTGGCATATGCTTTTATCAAAACTAGATAAAGGCATACGTCCAAATAGCTATCAACTGATTTTTTTTTTCAAATTGTATAATTAAATATTTTCCTCTTTTTTACAGCATTACAATAGAGTTATGCTAAGTAAATATAAATTCAATCAACTATGTTGAGATACCTCCAATATGAGGCTATGTGTTCCACATTGAAAGCGAACATAGATAAAAAGAAAATGTAATGTTTTTCTGACAAATATTTAGTGAACATCTTAAATTTTTAATCTTAAACTCAAAAGTCTTAATTTAATATTTTGACATAGAATATAACTATATATATCATTAGAAGCAAGGTTCATTCCAAAATATTAAAAAATGACTCTTAAATTTCATTTTGAAAAACAATGTACATTTTAAGAGTATATTTAGTTTTACATTAATTTGTAATATGTTAGATATTTATCAAGCCATGTTTAAGACTGATTTATAAGTATACTTCAGAGCAGTGGTTTTAAACCTTTATGTTACTACGCCTTCCTTTGAAGAAAAAAATACCTTCGCGCCTCCCCATCCTTTATTTCATACAGTAATAAAGACACTTTTAAAGGGTTATCGCATATTCTGGACTGCTCGCGCCTCCTAGGTTGGAAATCGCTGCTTTAGAGGATACTACTAAATTACATTAATGGTTTGTGTTTCAACAATTTTGGAATGAGCCAGGTTTGCAAATAATAGCTTTATATATGTGGGGTTATAATGTAAAACGTACCATTTCCAAAACTCAAACATTTCAGTAGAGTCAAATAGTATAACGAATAACACAAACAAAATAACATTTGCATAAAAATATGATTTCCAATTTGAAAACGACAGTCTTTTTGACATGTTATATTAAAACTAATAGGATCAGTCAATTCCTTAGGCTTGAGTTACTCTATCTGCATACATAACTCACTATCGATTATTTTGGAAATCGTACGTTTTGCATTATTACATATAGAATTATAGATTTACATAAAAAAACACGTTGCAAATATTTTCAAATGAAAATTGAATGTTTGTAGGCGATGTTACAATTCCTAGACACAACTGCATCAGACAATGCTCCACCGAGTCAAGGCTATGACAAATGCAATCGACGTGGAATGCAATTTCGGCGCTCGGCGAGCACTCACCGACTGCACCAATTGCATAACGGCGTTGCAATCTTGCATGTTGGGCTCAGTTCCATATGGTCTCGCAAAGCCTCGCCTTGTCTTGCATGCGGTCTTGTCTTTCAAAAATCGAAAACTTTGTGAAAGGAATTGATTTATTTTAAATAAAATTTCAAATACCGTATGGCGATGTTGAAGAGGTCTGCTTTAAACAGTTTTCATAAGATTTTTTTTGAAAAAATAAACTTTTTTATTTTGAATCTTGTAAAGTTCGCAATTTTATAAAGTTATTTATGAATAGAAAAGAAAAGTAGTGATATCTTAACTATTTCACAACTTCAACAACTGCTCCCAATGTGGAGCATATAGACTACTAATTGAGTTTATCTCAATACAAGTGTTTCTACGAGAACTGCTTTTTACTCAGTTGCTCAACCTACCTTTTTTCCAAAGAGAGTAAGAATAGAAGGAAAGGGCTAGGACAGGACTAGTGGTTAGCTAATTGCTCTCGATACGCCCCGTACATAAGATAGGACTGGTGGGAGGAGGGAATTCAAGACATCACATACATCCATGCCTTTGAACAGAAATTCATAAATCGATTGAAAAATCAATTTATAAAACTGCCCGTACTGGGATTCGAGCCCGTAACCTCCGCAGCGGTAGCCAACGACGTTGACCACTCGACCACACAGGCGGCATTTGGTAAGATTAATACAAGAATCAAAAAAAAAGTATTCAGAAATAATAAAGAAAATAATGTACAACTGTCATCGTTAAATATGTCTAATTTTTTTCTTTTCAATGCATTGATCAGTTAAGCAGTTCTTGCAGCTTACGTCTAATGTTACTAAGGCAAAGAAAAAGTTTAAAATATATTTATGACCTATAAGCAATTGTACTTTTATACATTCAAAAGTCATGGAATAATTAAATTCTACAAGATTATAAAAATAAAGTTGATAACTTTGTTTTGGGGTTTATTGATGTGTTATTTTAAATTATAATTAAAAATAACTATTTATTCATGTCCACTCCCAATATTTAACAAATGGAAGTATCAAAACAGAAGTGTCTCTATGAGAACTGTTTGTTACTCAGTCACTCAACGTCTCTTTTTCAAAAAGAGTAATAGGGATACAAGGATAAGGCTAGGACAGGACTCGTGGAAGTTATTAAGAATTGGAAAGAGTGGGAGAGAATTAGACATCATAAACACCCATGCCTTCGAAAAGAAATCGAAACAATGCTAAGGTAAAAATATCAACATATTTAGTTTAACAGTTTTACTGTACATGAATCGTATTCAATAATTTAAGTAATATATATATATTTAAATCCATGTCCGCTCTCAGTGTGAAACATATGGCCTTCTTATAGAGGTATCTCAACAGAAGTTTTCTACAGTAGAATGTAAAGAAAGATAAGGCTAGAACAGGACTAGTAGTTGGCTAATCGCTATTGCTACACCCAGTTATTAAAGGATCAGAAGAATGGGAGGAGAGGAAATGATGTGAATTGACATCACAAACACCAAGTCTTCGATCACAGCTTTGAATTGAATAATTCTCAAATCCTGCGTGATCGGTAGAGCAAGCTCTAACCAACTAGGCCACAGCAGGCGACATATATTATATAATAAATGTAATATTTAATATATATAAAATAAAAATTTTCAGATAAATTAATGCTACATTATTTTGAGTAAGGTGTTGAAATATGTTTCTTTATAACACCGCTATGCGACGTGAAATAAAACGTAGCTTTCGCTGGCAAGGTGCAAAAGCTCATTTTTCAAATTCAGAATGAGTGAAAGAGATGCAACGAGTCAGGAATGGAACGCATGTATGCATAATCTTGCAGTGATGTAGCGAAAAAGTTTTCGGTTACAAGAGACGGTCCTGAACATAGACGGCTTGATAAGTTGAAAGCTCTCCTCCGTCTTGTTGGCTGACTTTTATTTGAATAACTAGCGATCGTTAAACACCGTGTCGTAAGCACGCAAAATAAAAATGATTACAGATATCAGAACTGAAGACTAATTAAGGTTTCTTTTGTTTATTACAATATTTACTTACATGAATTTATCTGTAAAACAGGACACTTGCTCTTTTCTGAGAGAGTGTTGACATGTGGAATTATGACATAATAATAATATATATATTTTTAAACCATGTCCGCTTCCAATGTGGAGCATATGGCCTTCTAATGAAGGTTTCTCAACAGAAGTTTTTCTACGAAAACTGTTTGTCACTCAACCTTTGTTGCTCAACCTCACTTTTATCGAAGTGAGTAGTAAGGAAAGTAGGATAAAGCTAAAACAGTACTAGTGGTTGGCTAATCGCTATCGCTACACCCAGTTATTAAAGGATCATATGGATGGGAGGAGAGGAAATTATGTGAATTGACATCACAAACACCCAGTCTTCGATCACAACATTGAATTGAATAATTCTCAAATTCACTATGATCTGGCCGGGAATCGAACCTAGACCTTCGTGATCGGTAGAGCAAGCTCTTACCAACTGGACCACAGCAGGCGACATAATGTATATTTCAAAAAAACTTGTTTTGGTCTGCCAGTAAGCATTATTTAATCTTTTTTACACGGTTGATACTTTGTACGAAAAATCGTGTAAAAAAAGTTGATCAAATTATAGAAAAAAAAAAAGATTTGTTGTCCGAATTTAAAAATTGTGTTATTTTAAGTAACCAATATTGTGATAAAGAAAATCGTGTAAAAAGGTAATAATAAAATCCCAATAAGTAAATTACACAAAATATGTATTTTAACAAAGAAAAAATAATACCCTTTATAGCTACGTGATCAAATACGAAGACTTTTATGAGGGACTGGACATACATCTCTTCTATCGATAAAAATGCCCAACACGTCTAGTTTATTAGTGTCTTAATAAGCCTTTTAATTGCCATAACTGTGTTCTGTTGAATTCAGTGGCGGCCGTTCAATGTGGCATTGGATCAATGCACTTTTTGTGTATGCAGGGGCGGTTATATTTCATGAAATAATATTCAAAAATAACATTTATACCATTCACTCATTTTATATTCTTCATATATTTATTGTATATAATAATTATTTTAGTTATCGATAATAAAACAACTTTGAAGTGCACCGAGATTTCGAACCTAGTGTTTAATTGACATAATCTAATATTAATTTTTAAAAATTGTCTAGGAAAAACCTTTTTTTCATTCTTCCATCTTTTTTAAAACTTAAAAGCTAAATTTAGATAATAATTTGACATTTTCAGCTTACATCCTTTTGATATAACGTGTATTAAGTTTGATACATTGTGAGTATCGAAAAAAAGCTGTTTTGAAAAACTGTGGGTTACGTTTTTTTTTCTTTTCCACAGTGGTTAATATTATATATAGCTTCGTTTATAAACAATTAAATAATTCAACTGTTTATTAGTGTTTGTGGGAAAAAACGCTATAAATCCAAACACGCGATGTTAGATGGAGAATGAAACCGTGTGATAAATATAGAACAAGTGAGTTCGCAGAAGCCTTTCGTATAGTGCACTGAAAGCTTTTGAAAGCACTGAAGCTTAGCGGATCTCGTATCAGCTAGAGCTAAAGCTGAAAACAATAAAAGTTACAAAAGGATTCGTGAAAAGTATCTCTCAATTATTTGCAACTCGCAATCACATTTTTGGCAGATTTTCTTTTATATTTCCATTGGGGATGCTTTTTAGCGATACAAATTAATTGTAAAGCATTGGGATGTCTGTAAAGTTTATTGTTACTGACAGAGCACAACACAAAAAATGAAAAATTATTTCTAGTACAAATAAATTAACAGATTATTCCATTGCACCATTCCGTTGATATTGTGCTACAAACTGTGACACGTGTTTTGCCTCTTTCAGAGAAATCCTCATACAGTAGGCAAGGAGGGGATGATTGAAAAACAAACAAACAATAATGGTAATAGAAATGACATTTACTTAAAGAAATGAGTTGCATCAATTATGAAGGGCAAAACCGTTGGAAAATCAAATTAGCAGTGGCGAACAACTTGTTTTATTTAAGATATTATTTTATAATAATTCTTTATTGTAAATATTTTCATTTATTTCTAAAAATTCTGAAGTATTAATTTTTAAACCATTTTTTTATTAACTCGATGGAGTATGTTTTCGTTACTATTCAGATTCAAATTATGCTCGTTTTCTATTAGACGATTGACAAATTCTGAAAAAATTGTTTTTTTTAGACACCTTACATGTTCTTTAATTATATTTCTTTATTTCAAGTACACCCATCCAGTGGGGCAGTGGTAATTAAATAGGTACCAGGTTGGTCATCGATTTCTTCCCTTTTTTTTATATCCGTCCGAAGTTAAAAAACCACAAGTTTTAACAATAAGATCAATAAAAAAACGCGCAATTATTAAAAAAAAAACTGTACTCACTACTTGTACGATGCATTTGATGATAATAATACAAAAAAATCAAATAAACCAACAAAAAAAAATCAAAAAGGTGGCAGGGCGGCGCCCTGGCTCATGTTCAGGTGCCAGGTCACCGACCTGGCCCGACCTGGCTCCACTACACCACTACACCCATCCAATTCATCACAAATTTTACAAAATGGAATAAATATAAATCTTTTCCAATTACTTCTAACACAACAAATACTTAAAAGTTTCAACAATCCCAAAGCTTATTATCACAAAAGGTCGTCTAAAATCGTTTGTATTGGATTTAAATATCAATTTTTCTTTAATACAGCAACGTGAAATAAAGTTTGAATCTGAAAGCAATCGTGTTATTTCAAATAGATATTGTTTTAAGCCATATTTTTCATCATCAATGTAGAACATATGAACTCTTAATGTTGTAAGTGTGGTAATGTGTTACTCAGATATCTCACTTTGACTACGATATAAGTCTGTGTATACAAATATTATTTCAAATTGTATTAATTAACAAATACATATTGATGATATTACACTAAACGTATTCAATAACTTCAGCTGAAATAACCCACAAGAAACATTTTTAAACAATTTTTGCTTGAAAAACCGACCATAAAAGTGTATTCATATTAAATATCAAATTTCTTTAAAGCAAATTCGTTTCACAGTATTACTAATATTTATTTTTAAATTCAGCAATATTAAGTGAACTTAAAATTAATATTCAGATGTCATATTTTTTTTTGTTTTTTACTCCTTTTAAATTCAATTTAAAAATCTATTAACACTAAGTCCACGTCTCTTTCCAACCATCTATCGGGCGCTGCACTTAATTAAAGAAAAATATTGTCCACGGAGGTTTATAGTAGCTTACTGCAAAGCCATAATGTAATATACATACAATGGTGCAATACTGTTAATCTGTTTACATTCAATATAAATATTATATTATATTTCTACTACAAACACGTTCAGAATTTTAATAAGAACTTTAATATTGGATAAGTCGATTTGAAATACGTTTTAAAATATATTTCACAGCAAGAATGGTTTTCCTTATTTTTATATAGTCAGGCACCAAGAATTCAATCAAAACTCACATCATACAGTGATTTTATTTATCGATTTGAATATTAAAATGTATTTTCAGATTTACATATCAACTGTGGAATGGAAATAAATAGGAAATTATTTGTTTTTCTATTATCGCCTCCTTGCTTCCCATTTTTATTTGATTTTTATTATAATATATCAGAATAGTAAAATTAAAATCATTCGTACTTAAGCAAGCATTTGTGAAAGTAAGTCTGTCTGAGGATGCCTCTGAAAGAAGCGAAACACTTATCACAGTTAGTAGCACAATATGTGGTATAATCTTAGTTATTTTATATTCTTTATTGTAGGAAATTATTTACTGTAGGAAATATTTTCTACGAGAACTGCTTGTTAGTCAGTTGCTCAACCTCTTTTTTTCAAAGAATATTAGTGATATAAGAATAAAGCTAGGGCAGGACTAGTAGTAAACTTATCGCTCTTGCTCAACCCAGTTATTGAAGAATCGGAAGAATGGAAGGGAATTTATACACATCACACAACACTTTTCCCAATCGACCAAATCGATTGAAAAAATTCTGTTCGTTCTGGGATTCGATCCCGTAAGATCCGGCACGAAAGCCCACAACGCTAACCACTGCGCCATAGGATCCGACTTATTTTGAATTGATTTATTTTTGGTAAATCGGATTTTTTGAAAACTTTTTTGAATAATGTTATTTATAATGATCTGTTAGAAGAATCATGATGAGTCAACAGAGTCTTAACCGGTTCTCTGCCACGGACGTGTTAACACGCCATACAATTTTATGCTCGTAGGGCCGGCCATACAAAATGTGCGTGTTTACACGCAGTACTTGAGACGCTGTTTAAAGGCCACAAAAAACGTATTTAATAATTTTAAATTATCATGCATATAGTCACATCTCTTGGAACCATAGTGTGATACTTAAACTTTAAATATATTGTTTTGTAATCTATAATACATCGATTTAAAAAGAGCTTTTTTGTTGTGTTCAAATTTGTTGCTAACGTGGCGGTAATTTCCGTTTTTGAAACGTTTTTCGATAAATGATGGTGGAGATGACCCATCGTGTATTTATATTGTAAGCGTATGTGATTTAATGTTATTATACGTCTATAAAGTACATATTTATTAGGTTTTATTTTTTGAAAGAAAATCACGGCCCTCTATGCACGTCCATATTAATACCGCACGGCACAGATCAGGTTAAATAACTTCTACGTTTAAAAGTATAGTCTCTGGTCTAGCACTAGCTGCTTCATTTGAAACTAATATTAATTGAAAGACAACACAAGTCTGGGGCAAATTCACTTCTACCGGGAAAATATTATAAAAAGTCCAAAAAGCTTGCTGGCTTAAGCGCGACGTGAATTCAATTTTTCATCTAAATGAAAAAAGCCTTTAGTGTAAAAATAAGTAAAGATTTTTTCATTTATGTTATTTTTTTTTCACATTACTTAAATAACGAATAGTCAATACGATCTACAGTCGGATCTATTGGTCTCGTCGGTTATGCTGAACTGGTTAAATCTAAAGCAAATTTTAAGGCTTTCAAGGAATTCACCGTGCTTATAGAAAGAAAATTGAACCCAACACATTGCCATGTGCTTTCATTTTAAAATTTTTTCCATTTTTAAATTCGATTCTCGATGGAGCTAAAAAAATAGGTCACACGCTGATAATTTGATCAAATCTGTAAATTCTTGTGATTAAAGATTCCTGCAAGATCTAAAAAAAACGTCTCACGCTGGTAATTTTGGGAAATCCACAATTGGCATAAAATTATTAGAAAAATCCCATGATTTTAAAATCACCGACCACACATTTTTCCAATCCTGAATCCCAATTTACATACGATTTTATGTTGAGTGTTCAGTCCTGGAATCCCGGGAATTAAAAATTGTCAATCCCGAAATCCCGGGTTCACTAAAAGAAAGTTTTATACGATGATTGGAGTGTTGGAAAGCTCAATATCATGTATGTTTACTTGTTAAGTATATTTAAATTATTTATAAAGACTTTTTTTAAGTTTTTTGCAGAAATAGTGCTTTGTATTAAACGTCATTCTTTAAGATATTTACGTGGTGAACTAAACATCTTTAAGAGATGAGTTTTGTACAAAAATGAATCGATTAAAAAAAGCCTTCTTACAGTGGTGGCTTTTTAAATATATTGTGTCAGATGGCTTGGAATATTAAATGACAAAAAAATATATATATACACAGCTTGTAGGAAACGCGAAGGGATAAAAAAATGATATTGAAAAATTTGAGCATTATTTTACGAGCATATCATTTTTATTAGGTTTCGGATCGTCACCTCTCTAGGGACATTTGGTTCTCATCTTTTTTAACTTCCAATAACAGCATTTTCGTGCTGTGGATATATAAAAAAGCAGCTTAAACAAAAGGGTATGAATAAAATTGGGAAACAAGTACGATTTTGATTTGTTTCAACGAATTTTATTCACGCATAAATTTTATCAATGCCTTAAAAATATGCACAATATGTTCTTTGGAAAACATTGATGTACCTAAGTGTAGCGTTTTTTGTATTAAAAAAAATAATTAATTCCACGAAATAAAACCAAATGCTTTGTCAAGTTTTGTTGTCATATTCCTTGAATCAAGATCGCATTTACAGTTTTGGAGGCTAGAAATATTCTGTCACTGTTCTGGCAAAAGTTGATAAGTAAAGTGAATTTGAATCTAAATATTTCTGATTATTTTTTGAGAAATCGTAGACATTAATTAATTGTTCTCCGAAGGTGTAAAACCAGCCTGCTAATGGAGATGCCATTGGAGATAGCTTTTGCGGTGTTCAACAATATTGCTTCAGATGTCGACATATTCCACATAGACGTGGGTGAGTTCCGACGAATACTATTTTTTTATGTATTAAAGTAGAGTTCGTCAAAGCTGGTTTAAAATCATCAACAATGTTTGGATTACGTCTTTTTGATTCCCAACATATTATAAATAAAAACACCGAGACAATTACAACGATATTTAAAGATACAGATTAGTAAATCCGCGACTTTATTGTTCATAGCATCGTGTATAATCTGATATATAAAAATGAATCTTTGTTTGTTTGTACTCTATAGGCTGTCAAACCGTTGATCCGATTGCAATAAAACTTTGACAGATTTTTTGCTTGCACTTGCGCAAAGTTTATCGACATATCAAACTTAACTTACGGTAGGTCTCATATATAAAAATCAATGTTTGAATGTCTACCATACCGCTCATACAACTTGCGCGAAGGTTATATACGTAGTGCAATTAAAGTAGGTGGAGCGTGTTTGCGTACCATAGACAATCGGCAGCAAACGTCAAAAAGACAGAAAAAGAAGACTTGCACTTAAATAAACACAATTAAAACACTTACGTTGTCTTTCTTTGAGTGGCATTGCAACGCTTAGTTATAAATAAAAACACCGATACAATTACATGTTAACATTATGTACATTCTCACAGATTTTGTCACTAACGACCCGGGTTTCGCCTTTCGGCATATTCAGGCGTTCAAGTGCATGGATGAACTTGAACTGACTTTTTGAACGATTCAAAATTAATATTGAAATGCCACCAAGCACCTTCAGTCGAAATCTTAAATTAAGATACAGATTAAATATACGACCATATTGTTCTTAGCATAGTGAAAAGTTTTTGAAAAAAAAAAACAATGAAGTGGAAAAAGAGGCTTTGCGAAAAGAGAGGAAGGGCTGCGGAGGTGTCTGTCATCATCCCTTATCAGCAAACGGCGTTCTCGTTCCGCCTTTGCCGGAACGTAATCTTCATTCCTTTAGAAAAGCTTCCTGAAAAACTATGTTACAATTTAGCCGGATTCACATGATGTAAGCATATATTTTAATTTATAATATTTTTAAATATTAAATTAAGTTACTGTGAAAAAAGCAAACAATTATAAAATATTAGCTATTTTTTTTTACTCCATGTTCGCCCCCAAAGTGGAGCATATGGCCTTTTAATATATGTATCTCAACAGAAGTTTTTCTATGAGAACTGTTTGTTACTCAGTCAGATGGATCCTGGCGTTGTGGAAAACCACTGATGACTATCCACAAGATGTACTCAGTGGAGCTGCGGGACTCTAAGATGACCTGGGAGGAAGCAAAAAGACTGGCGGAGGAAAGAGAATTTCGGAGGAAATTTGTGGTAACCATATGCTCCGTATAAAGAGCGGATATGGGAAATATATATAGATTTTTAATACCAGTATTTAAAACAAAATACATACATATATGTATATATCGACATTGGAATCTCTAAAAATCACCTTGTAGGTAGGTAATAGGCACAAACATAAAAAAATCTTTGTGTTCTCTTAACTCTCGCGGCTCGGAGACTAGAAAAATACTTCTCGGCCGATGGGGGTCTTTTAGGGACCCCAGTGGTTTCCTCATTATTGGCCTTATTCTTATGAATTTCAAAAAAATAAAAAATCTTAGGGCTTTAAAATATCTCTCTGCATCATTCCTCATAAATTTTTTTATAAAAAAATCGTGGTTTTTTAATAAATAATCATATTTTAAGTTGCGCGTAAAATATACGTCGTTTCAGTGCAAATATCAATCTGCTACTGGCGCGCTTTGCTTAGCGGCGTTCAGCCTATTATCTTACGAACGATTGCTGATAAGCGGGCGCTTATCTCTTATCTTATCGTATTTATATAAATTACAAAAGGTCCAAAAAACTATGATATAAGAACACCTTACTTATAAACATTGTATCACCCATATTAAAATAGATATTTAAGAAAATGTGGGTATTGGAGTCGCATTTATTGAGCTTAGAACCGTAAAAGTTAACCAACTTTAATTATCATAAAGATTATGGCCAGTATTTTTCTTATAGATCTGGGTAAAATTCCAGCAAGGTCTTAACCCGTAACATGCCATCCTAAAAAATCACGTTCCCTGCCATGATGGCATCTCAGTTTCACTGTTTATTAACAGTATTTAAACCTAAGTTAGAAGCTAAAAAATAATTTAAAAAATGTATATATGCTAGAATACCTAAAATGATAAATACTTATTGACAATATTAAGAGAAATATTGAATGATTTAATGGCTCAACTATTTACGATTGCATCATGGGCATGGAGATGTTAATAAACTCCTATTGTTACAGACGTGTTACAGTTTCATTGTTAGAGGCGTCGGATTAAAGTTACTGCGTTGTTGACAGTTATGTTATCTGATGTTTCAATTCATATGACATAGTAAGTATATTTAAATATCATTAAGCTTTTAATTTAGGTAGTCATCCTTATTTTACGACCTAGACAATATGATTTAAAAGTTATGCGCGCCTAAACCAAAGATTCAAAATATCTGAAGATTCAACGCAGTAAATAAGAATATAACTAATCTAATATATAAAAATGAATGTTTGTTCGTTCGTACTTTATAAGTTGCCACACCGCTCATTCGATTGTAATTAAGCATTGACAAAGTTTTTGCTTGCACTTCTGGGAAGTTTATAGACATAGTAAAATTAACTTACAGTGGGTCTTATATATAAATATCAATGTTTTGACAACGTATGCTTGCACTTGCGTGAAGGTTATAGTACAATTAACTTACAATAAGTGGGGCGTGTTTCGTACCATAGATAATTGGCAGCAAACTTCAAACGTCAAACAGATAGAAAAAGAAAACATGCACTTCAATAAACACAATTAAAATACGAAAAATTTCTTTCTTTTCGTGGCATTGCAACGCTTGCCGGGAACCGGCTGGTAATTTTTAAACAATTTTGTAAAAAATCCCCAGAATATGTATAATCACGTTTGAATTTATCCTTAGTTTCCTATTTTACTTAATTAACCTTTGATAAGTATTAAAACTTTTTTATGACGATATAAAGATTTTAAGCATAGTCAATTTGGTGTCACTTATTCAAATTTGTCGGGTACTATGGCTCAGCGGTTAGCTTTGTGGGTTAGCATGCCAGACCTCACGGGTTTGAGTCCTAGTACAAACAGCATTGTTTTGATCAATTTATTGATTTCTGTTCAAAGGCATGAGTGTTTGTGATGATCTTTTAACAACTGGGAGTAGCCAGAGCGATTAGTTAACCACTATTCTTGACCTAGTCTTATCCTTCTAGCCCTACTACTACTTTTTTTTTTAAAAGAGAGGTTGAGCGAATGAGTAACAAAAAGTTCTCGTAGAAAACTTCTGTTGAGATATCTACATTTGGAGACCATATGATTTGCACTGGGAGCGTACGTGGATAAAAAAATATTAAGTATCTTTATCTGTAAATTTATTCATTACCAATTGCTTATTACATTCTAATAAATTTATTTTGTTGTTGTTGAATAACACTGTAAGTATTGTATTTTTTTATCAGTTGATAATTCTCGTCTTGAGAAAAACCGTTCCTGATAAAATTGAAATAAAATTTCTGCTTAAATTAAATTGGAATTAGTACAAATGAGTTTTTTATTATTAAGTTAAATTTGATTACTTAGTTATTCCACTTTTTATGCTACAATTTGTGTCACGTATTTTCCCTTTTTGAGAACAATCATCAGACAGACTATCGCAACGTTAACAAAAAAAAATGATTCAAAGCTTATGTTATAAATTACAAAATAAACTCAAATAACTTCTTATATTAAAAATTAACTTCCACAAAGTTACCGCCGATTCTATGAAAGAGTATTTTTTTTTTTTTTTATATTTGTTCTGTTATTTTCATTTATTTGAAATTATATCAGACCAGAGTCACTCAGAATTTAATCAAACGCAGCGTTCTTCGATTGTGATAACAAATGTGAAGAAACTCAATAGCATTTTCTTCTCAGATTCGCCTACATGTTTTAAAAATTGTTTTCCCTTACAGCTTTATATATTTAATTATGAATCAACTTCCTGTCATCCGACAGCAATCTCCGCATACAATTCCCAATATAACTATTTCCCGTTTGTCTCTGATAATACAGTAACATATGAATAGCTGTACAGGACGTCGACTAGTGATCTCGTAGGAAGATAGGATTGAACTAAAGACACATTCACTTATCTTATGAAAGATACAGTGCTCCAATGTCGCTATGATCCTTAATCATGACAAACAAGTAAGAGACTAAAGAAAACTTTACTTATTTATCACAATATTTCAACATCGTTTGTAGACATAAATAAAGTTTACTTTTAGGGTGTTCATTGTCAATACTTGGTGGAAAGGCATTATATTAAAAAAAACACAATATTCCTTTGTACTTTATTCCACTTTATTTATTAAATCAAGAGCGGTTTCGCTCATTGCGAGCATTGTCAACTGATAATAAAAATATATAAACAATGCTTTTTATGCAAAATTAAATTGAAATAAAAGGTGTAAACAACAATTAGCAATGAAAATAATTTACAAATTACAGTATAAGTGACATTTTTAGAATCTTCATTGCTGTCGATTTTGTTGAAGTACATACAGACTTATTACATGGAAGCGGGAAAAACACAAAATTATCATTAAAATATTTACTTTAGTAATGTAGAATTTCACTTTTGAATCATTCAAATTATGTAGACTCCCACAGATTTTGTCACTAACGACCCGGGTTTCGCCTTTCGGCATCTTCAGGCGTTCAAGCGCACGGATGAACTTGAACTGTCAGTTCAAGTTCATCCGTGCGCTTGAACGCCTGAAGATGCCGAAAGGCGAAACCCGGGTCGTTAGTGACAAAATCTGTGGGAGTGTACATATTTTGAATGATTCAAATTTAATATTGAAATTCCACCAAGCACCTTCAGTCGAAATCTTAAATTATAGAATTTCACTTTGCTAAAAATTTCCCAAATTTTAATTGTGTTTATAATTGCTATCATTCACCACTTTATTATAATTAGTCTTTGATGATTTTTTAATTGTATGTTATAGGTGTTAAGCATTTTAATTTTGTGCGATTGTAGAGTCACTTATATTGTTATTTGTAAATTCTTTTCATTGTTTTTTTACACCTTTTATTTCATTTTTTTTTTAAATAGCACTGTTTGTATATTTTTCTTATCAGTTGAAAATGCTTGCAATGAGCGAAAACGGTCCTGACCTATTCAATAAAGTGGAATAAATTACAAAGGAATATTGTGTTTTTATAAATATAAATAAAAGTGTAAAATTTCTGTCACAACAATATTGACTTCAAATGTATTTTTGATTTTAACGTGAATTTATTATTTCGAATTCAATTGTTGGATATACTTATCAAAGAAACGTTCCATTCACATCGTTTAATTATATAGTATAACCAATAAGCGATAAAAATCGTTGTATTTTTTATATTGTATTCCTATAATAGAAAACTCAATTGCTTTTTTATTATTATAAGCAAGCGATATTGAAAAACAGCAAAAAAAGAATACGCAAAGCTTATTTTTCATTTATTCCGACTTCAAAGATCCTTTGAACGATATCCATATTATTTTTCCCTCGCTGTAATTGGACTTTTCACAATGCGTGATGATTTTTCCGCTTATGATATGAGAGTAAAAATACAATTCGCGTATGTTCTGAATATATTATAGCTTTTTAAGGTACTTGGGTTTGAAAGCTTGGCTCGTGTCATTCATTGTTAAAAGTTCATCCTGGCATTTCATCCCCCAAGGGATGCAGAGCATTCAGCGAGATTTCTCTTCTACTAACCGAATTTTATAAAACCCATTCCGGATGGATTTATTTGGAAGACATAATTGTACGATAAACATGTTAATTATTAATGATTTTTTAAACATCTAAACTACATCATTTGCTTCTCCGAGAATTATAACATAGATATGATAGCTATTACGATATCTTTAGTTCTGAAAATTGTGTATTCTTGTATTGTTAATAAAAAAATCTAATTTTTAAATAAAATAAGACAAATTGAAAAAACATTTAGAAAATTTTTAAGTAAGATTTTTTGTAAAAAATAAGCTTTTCTTCTACAACATGAAGGAAAAAATCATTTAAAATTTCATGAAAATATAAATATTCGTGTCGCCTGTGTGGTCGAGTGGTCAACGTCGTTGGCTACCGCTACGGAGGTGAAGGGTTCTTTCCCAGAACGGGCAGTTTCATAAATTGATTTTTCAATCGATTTATGGATTTCTGTGCACCTGTCCTAGCCCTTTCCTTCTATTCCTACTACTCTCTTTGGAAAAAGAGAAGTTGAGCAACTGAGAAACAAGCAGTTCTTGTAGAAACACTTCTGTTGAGATAAACTCTATTAGGAGTCCATATGATCCATATTGGGAGCGGACATGGTAAAAAAAATAAAATGTTCGTAATATAAAATAATGTTTGAAATTAAACAATAAACAATATTTTAGTAAAACACAATATTCAATGCCATCAGTTGACAACGCTCGCAATGAGCGAAACCGGTCCTGACCTAATTAATAAAGTGAAATGAATTACAAAGGAATATTTTGTTTTTACTAATATAATGCCTTCCCACCAAATATTGACAGTGAACACCCTAAAAGTGATGAACAGTATTTATTAAAAAAACAGACATAAAGCAAATTTTGCTAAATATATCTTCGGTATGATGCCAGAAAATTTTAAATCAAAAATTCAAAAAGACTCGTAATACAATAACTATTTGTTTCGATAATTTAAAAATTGATGAGAATTAAATATATTTTGTTAACATTTATTATTGGCTGAAACCTATACATAATTTAACGTTTTTTAGTTGTACTGATTTTTTTCATCAACTGCTACAAATAGAAGATAAGACGGCAAAACGTTTTTAAGCTGCAAAATTTTTAGTCAATCTTTGTTTATTTGTTTGTTCTATTGTCTACTGCATGGGTGTCCAACCGGTAGTTCGCGATCGACCGGTCGATCCGAAAGCAAAATTTTATCGATCCCAAAAGCTATCGTAAATTTCTAAAAAATATGTAATTTAAAATATACAAAAATACTAAAATTTAAATATTTTGTGAGCACATATCTATCTTATGATACGTATTTTGCATTTAAAATAAACATTTCTAAGTTTGAAGAAGGGAAAAAACCCTAATTCAAATTTCTTATAAGAATCGTGTTAGAAGTCGATCGCGAGAAAACTTAAGATTGAAAAGTCGATCCCAGGGCAACAAAAGGTAGGACAGCCTTGTTTTACTGCATCGCAACGTTTCAGTTCGCTCCATGATATTGGAAAAAACGATTATCTTACAACAAGGTCGACTTTTGACGATAACGTATTGCATACTATTTTTTCCTGCCAGCTTTTTTTCAAAAATGAAATAAATTAGTTCCATGTACTGTTAATAAATTATTTAAATATCAGTTGATAACTTCACAGATCTTAATAAATATACATAAATTTCAACATGGGAATAGTGGCAACTTTCAAACTGTGCAATATTCATCTGCATCCTTTATTTATAGAATTGCAAGTTGTTAAATTTAAGTTATATTCTGTACAAGCAATGCGATATCTGCATTGCCCGGAGATATCATATTACGTGTTAGGTTGACATAGATTTCGTTCGGAGTGAGCTATTATGAATGGAAATTCATTTAAATCTATAACGATCACAAAATAAAATGTTAAATTAACCGTTTGAATACCGCACAAATAAATCATTAATACATATGTCCCAGAAATACTGCGTGTTTTTGAGAAAAATAATTTTGCCTAATATACGCTCGAATTCGATATTTTAAAAACCTATATTGACTCAGTATAGATGGCACTACACATATTTGTCAAAATATTGCTTATATTCTATTAGAATACCAAGTATTTGATTTTTTTTAAATGTCTTCGACATCTGTTTTCGGTTTTATATATTCCGGACACCTGTGTCCGCTTGGGATCCAAGTGGTTAAAATCGGTTTTGAATATATCAACCAATAATCCGCAAAAGAAGTTATCACTTAGAAAATTACGCTTTAAGCCAAAAGTTGTGTTGTATACATACTTTTTGTTTTGATTGTCAAATTTACATCCACGATCAAAAGGTCTTTGTTCGTCTTCCGTTACAATCCTTTCTAAATTGAATAGGACAAAGGATAATTACAACGTCATTATAATACACGATGTATGTACATTTTGACGCTGCAGCGCGGGGAGATGATTCGAGTATGATGAGGTCTGCTGGATCAACCCTTGTTTCACCCTTGCGTCAAACACAGCCTCCGTTCATTTCCAAACTACAGCAGGGGTAGCTTAAAGCGGCAAACCTGGAAGCTTTCAGTCGCCTACCGTCGGCCGAAGTGTTCGGAGGTGCGGTTATTGGAGCTTTCACAAAAGCTCTCTTTTAACGTCGAGCTTACGAGTTGAAAGTTTTCGCTAAACGTTGACACGTAGATTGATAAAGTTATAAAGTATGTTTTGAAAATAACACGTTTTTCTTTAGCTATAACGTTCGTACGCGTATCAGAATAAAGCTTTACAATGTGGGTAGTAAATTAAAATATTTTTCGAAAGGTGAGTAGTTTTTAAAATATTATTTTATAAAAAAACTTTCGAAAGAACGCAATGAAATTTTCAAATAATGTTAAGTTGTTGGTAGCTTTATTTAGAATACAAATTATTCTCAATGATATTATTAAATTCTTTTTAGCATTCCTACGAAATATTAAACATAAAAACCAACTAATAATGTTTAAATTTAAAAAATATATATAATGTACAAATCATATCAGATGACAAAAAAAAGTTTTGGCTAAATAATAAATACGACAGTTTCTATCACAAAAATATTTCGATTAATAATCACGACATATACAAAAATACCACAAACATATAATATTTGAAATACAATTTTATAGTTTGTTTTACCATTAGTGATTTGTGGTTCTTTCAAACAAATATAATTCGTTGACGTGTTTTTTTATGCTTAAATCATTCAACCGTGATATTATAATTACTGTCCGTGGTTGTACGTCAATGTTTTATATAGATCGGCAAGGTTTTCGCTTCTATGTCAAAAAAAAAACAATTTCACATCGAATTTTATTATTTTTTATTTGTGATTTTCAGCATGGTCATGGTTTTTTAAAAAGTAATCCTCATTCCTCTTAGTATATTTTTATTGAATGACACTTTTATTACTTTGTACCCAGATTTGCAATTTTTATATTGATGAAATATAAATTTTCTTCTGACAATTGTAATAATTTAAAAAGTTTTTTATATTTTAAACAATATATTCCTTTCAACACAATACCAATGCAATTAAATTATGTATCTATTTATTCAAGCACAATGATCAACAAAATATTCCTTTGTACTTTATTCCACTTAATTTAAAAGGTCAGAACCGGTTTCGCTCAGTTGAGAATGCTTACAATGAGCGAAACCGGTGCTGATATTTTAAATAAAATCAAATAAAATACAAAGGAATATTGTGTTTTTATTGATATAATGCTTTTCCACCAAGTATTGACAGTGAACACCCTAAAAGTGATCAACAAAATATTTTTGTAATAAGCTTAAAATATTCTTAAAAAAAGAATAATGCGTATCGACTGTGGAAAGGAAAAAGGACACAACTCACAGTTTTTCAAAACAGCTTTTTTTCAATAATCACAATGTATCTAACTTGATACACGTTCTATCAAAAGCATGAAAGCTGCAAATGCCGAATTAGTATCTAAATATAGCTTTTAAGTTTGGAAAAGATAACTTCGTAAAACATTAAAACCAAGAAAAAAGACTGAAATAAAGGTTTTACCTACACAAATTATTTAAATAATATTAGATTATGTTAATTAATTTAACACCAGTTTAGAAGTCTTCGTGCACTTCAAAGTTATATATAATTCATAATTTGCATATGGCCCAAGATCATCAAAACACGTTTTTTGCGCCTCCTGTAAAATTTGATATGTGTGGTTCTTTTTCCTTTCCACAGTCGATATACATACATCAAAGTACTAGTACGTTGACTGTTTACTAGTAAGGTGTTTGTTGATATTTACATAGAAACATTCGCTTGGTGCTATGTTTCACTAGCACAATACAAACACACTTGATTGGAAAATATAAAAAATAAACAGAGGTGATAATTTTTTACAAACCACAAAAGCCAGAAAATAAACAGAACATTGTGATTCATGTAAAATCCGGAACATATGCAAGCGATCGCGGATGTCCAAGACATTTAAAACATCAAATACTTGGTATTCTAATAAAATATAAGTTATAAGTAATTTTTAAAAAATCGAATTCGAGCGCATATTAGGCAAAATTATTTTTCTAAAAAACACGCAGTATCTCTGGGACATATTAATGGTTTATTTGCGCGGTTAAGTTTGTTGTGACAATCTACATAGGACAATTATAAAGAAATGATACTTTTTTTTATGACTTCAAATTGCGATAATGCTCTAAAAATAATGTTTTATTACAACACTTTTTTAGCGACGTCAATAAATTGTAGAAAATTTGAACACACTTTTGTTTTCGAATATGTTCGAAAGTATATTGTTGTTCAAATATATTTTAATTAATTTATAGCGAAAGAATGAGTTTGCATTTGTTTAATGTTTCCATACGTTATATTTTCTTTTCGGTGGAGTGCACTATTGGTCCGTTTCACTTTACGTATAATTAAATCAAAAATAATGTTGCCAGAAACAAAAGAGTAGTGACTTTTCTTTTCATTGACACTTTTCAACTCGATGGCTGCCACAGACGAGATATCTTGTTAAAAAATTCGTGCTCTACACGCCAGAGACGAGTTACCTCGTTGATAACTAATGACATTAATAGTTCTAGGTAATTTTTTTTTTTTATTCGATAAACTTTTTTCCTGTCTGCATCACTCCGAAGACGATGTCTCCTCAATGATACAGTTAAGATACATGTTAAGATAAAGGCAATTTTATAGGTAACAATAATAATTAGAAATATAAAGAGATACTAATAAAGGTTCTAGGTAATTACTGTTAATTATCTAGGGAAGCTAAAAGGTTGGAAGTTATTTAATAATAAGCTCATAGACAACATTCATTGTTCTTAACACTCGCAGCTCGAAGACAAGACAAATACCTCTCTTCCGATGGGGGTCGTTTAGGGACCCCAGTGGTTTCTTCATTATTGGCCTTATTCTTATGAATTTAAAAAAAAATAGTCTAATGGCTTTAAAATATCTCTCTGAATCATTCCGTATACATTTTTTATAAAAATCCGTGGTTTTTAATAAACAATAATATTTTATGTTGCGCGTAAAAAAGACGTCATCCCAGCACACATATGAAATGGCAACTGACGAGATTTAGCAAATGCTATTTTACGAGCAACCGCTTATCTCTTTGTTATCTGTAATGCTTATCGCGCCTTCTCATGTTGCCAGAGCTTATATAAAATGAGGCATCGATGTAAGTAAGATATTGTGTTTTTTTTTGAGAATAGTATTCGAGGATACATAAATTATTATCTTTAACTTCATACACATAAAACCGTTTTTTGTTCTACTTTAAGGATCTTTTTTATTTAGTTGATTTTTTTCTTTCTGTATGGAACTAGCGATCGAATATATCTTTTTCTTCTACAAAACGTTTAAAAATCTATGATATAAGAATACCTTAATTATAAACATTGTATCATCCATATTAAAAAAAGATATTTAAGAAAATATGGGTATTTGAGTCGCATTTCTTGTGCTTAGAACTGGAAAAGTTAATCAGTACTCAAATATCCGAATACCAAATCCGAACTAATATTTCTTATATAACTGCGAGATTTGAATTCAGAAGCATAGTTAGATGTGAATCACAATTTACGAGGTGCGAACCGAAATGGAAAAAAACGGTAGAGATATATTTATGAATAACTCAAATTTATTACCAGAATAAAAATGAATGTAATGTTATGCGAATGTTTAACATAAAAATATTACTTCTCATTTTGCTGTTGAAAAAAAAACCGCTTTAAAATAAAGGCGTAACTGTGCCGGTGAGACTTGCGATTTTTTTCAAAAGCGTTTGAAATAACGGCACTTCTCTTTGGCATATGAATAATCTAATGTAAACATATTATGCAAAAACATAAATTCATTACTCCACGGGAAGGTTTTGAATTGTTATGCGTGTTAATTTTTTTGACTAGATACTCGTTTGTTTAATAAAAAAATATTTTTAAAATAACACATAATCTCTTGCATTTTTTTAACAATTTTTTGACAGTTAACGCAGCATCTTTTCAAGTAGGTAATAATTGTATTCAAAAATATTAATATTCATAATAGTGAAGTGCAAGGAAGGTAAACTTTTTCTCCAAAATAAGTAGCAAAGTGACTGTAATTTTCTGGAGACAAAACTAGATCTGGACATAATCAGACAATTCCAGGGAATATGTTTTGTTCACTTTTAGGGTGTTCACTGTCAATACTTGGTGGAAAGGCATTATATTAATAAAAACACAATAATCCTTTGTACTTCATTCCACTTTATTTAATATGTCAGGACCGGTTTCGCTCATTACGAGCATCGTCAACTGATAAGAAATATAATTTAACAGTGCTATTTATACAAAAATGAACAGTTATAAACAACAATTGGCATTGAAAAGAAAATACCAATTACATTAAAAGTGATTCTAAAATAGCACAAAATTAAAATGTTTAACACATCTAACATATAATTAAAAAGTCATTTAATTATATTGTATATCGACTCTGGAAGGGAAAAAGGACGTAACCCTCAGTTTTTTCAAAACAATTTTTTTTCGATAATCACAATGTATCAAACATGATAAACGTTCTATCAAAATGATGTAAGCTGCAAATCCCGTATATATTTCGTGTATATTTCGTAATTTGTATATGCCCAAAATTATCAAAACACATTTTTTGTGCCTTCTGTAAAATTTGCTATTTGTGGGTACGTCCTTTTTCCTTTCCACATTCAATATATAAGTGTTTTGCCCTCTTGAGAAATATCAATATCCCAATATTTTATCGCATTTTGTTCAGTTTTTTTCTTACAATTAAAACCAGATTTTTAATAAACAAGAATTTTTCATTATTTTTAAACGATGTCAAAATATCAACAATAAAAATGAACTATTCATAGATCACCTTATTCCCTAAATCATTAATATCCCAAATTATAATTACGTTTGAAATTACCAGTAGGCACCACGTTAACATTATTACTCTTTGATGATCTTTTTAATTCCATTTCAAAGGTGCTTAAAATTTTAATTTGTTTATAAAAATAGAATATTCCTTTGTATTTTATTCCACTTTATTTAAAAGGTCATGACCAATTTCGCTCGTTGCGACTGTTGCGAGCATTGTCATACATCATCATAGCACTACTAAATTATATTTCTTATCAGTTGACAATGCTCGTCATGAGCAAAACCGGTCCTGATCTTGATAAATAAAAAATGTAAATAATTACAAAAGAAAACTGTGTTTGTATTAAAATATTCATTATTAACTCTCGCGGCTCAAAGACTAGAAAAATACTTCTCATCCGATAGGGGTCGTTTGGGGGATCCTGGTGGTTTCCTCATTATTGGCCTTATTCTTATGAATTTCCAAAAAAAAATAGTCTAAGGGCTTTAAAATATCTCTCTGCATCATTCATTCATCAAAAATCCGTGTTTTTTTTTAATAAATAATCATATTTTATGTTGCGCGTAAAAAAAGACGCCATCCCAGCACACATATGAAATTGCAACTGACGAGTTTAGCCCAGCTATCTTACGAACGATCGCTTATCGTGTCATCGCGTTATCGCGTATTTATATAAACTACAAAAGTTCCAAAAAACTATGATATAAAAATACCTTAATTATAAACATTGTATCACCCATATTAAAATAGATATTTAAGAGAATGTGGGTATTGGGGTCGCATTTCTTGAGCTTAGAGCCGGAAAAGTTTAAAAAAAAATTTTTTTTTACATACAAAGATTATTCACGCTATTATTGAGATGCCAACAAAAAATACCTTAACATACTAATCAATGTATTATAACGAGTACTCTAGTAATCGTTACATTACTGTGCATTGTTCAATATCTCATAAATTAATCATTGTAAAACAAAGTACGCGGTCCACAAATGTTCTGAAAATATTGGCGTAAAGCATTCGATGGGTATTTGAGTGGTTTTCCTACAACCGGCGATCCGAATAGCGCAGCCGAGATCGGGTCTGTCGATAAAAGAAACTCCTTCTTGGTCCGTTTTACCAAAGTTATATTACGTACTAGAGCCTCGATCTACGCGATAACATTTGTTAAGAAATTTCATAGCGTTTCTTATTTGAGCTTCAACGTTTGAGCTCGGTCAAATTATGTCTTGAATGCAGCTCGATGCAAAATCTCATTTCATGTCGTAAAGTTTTTGAGTAAAAAGGTCTTAAGTTTTTACGATAAGATGACAGCGGTGGACTTAGAGAGCGCTTAAGGATTTCGCGATTCGTTTCGTAGCTTAAATCTATATGCGGTTGTATACGTACTTTGATATTTCATTCGATACATTATCGTTATTTCAAAAATATAATTAAGTTGATATTCGTAACAAATTAATATAGTCACAATGTTTTTAGAAATAGCGATTTTTGGCTTTTTAATTACAAAATAGTGTTTTCACTTTAAGAGATAAGGTTAAACCAGGACTAGTGGTAAACTTATAGCTTTTGTTACACCCAGTTATAAAAGGATTAGAAAGATGGTAGGAGAGCAAATAATGTGAATTGACATCACAAACACCCAGTCTTAGATCACAATTTTGAATTGAATTAATTTCAAATTCACTGTGATCTAATCGGGAATCAAGCCCAGACCTGTATGATCGTTAGAGCAAGCTCTAACCAACTGGGACACAGCAGGCGATACTGATCAGTAATCGACAGTGATCAATTACTTTAGTTAAAAAAATATTTCATCATAAAAATTTGATTGGAAAAAACAATACAAAATATTAACAAAAGCTCGGACAAAACTCCGAAAATAAATCTCATTCCTTTGTTAACCCGTAACATGCCATCCTAAAAAATCACGTTCCCTGTCATGATGGCATCTCAGTTTCACTGTTAATTGACAGTCTTTAAACCTAAGTTAGAAGCTAAAAAATAATTTTAAAAATGTGTATATGCTAGAGTACCAAAAATGATAAATACTTATTGACAATATTAAGAGAAATATTGAATGATTTAATGGCTCAACTATTTACGATTGCATCATGGGCATGGAGATGTTAATCAATTTCTGTTTCTGGAACATATGCAAGCAAACACGGATGTCCAAGACATTTCACACAATCAAATACTCGGTATTCTTATAGAATATAAGCAATATTTTGATGAATATGTGTAGTATTATCTACATATACATTACTGAGTCAATAAAGGTTTTTAAAATGTCGAACTCGAGTGTATATTAGGCAAAATTATTTTCCTCAAAAACACGCAGTATCTCTGGGTCATATAAATGATTTATTTGCCGAGTATTCAAGCGGTTAAAGTGTATTATTTTTAAAAAATGTTAATTAACATTACAATCTTGATAAATATTTGAACGAAAATGTGGACACACTTCTGAAGCAAAATTAATAATTATTATTGAGTTTTCTATTTCACGCGATGCTTCCTGAACGAAGAGAATATCTGTTACGAATTTTACAAGTATAATAAGACATCGGAAATTAATTCCGCGAGATTACATCCAGATAATAGATGTTGTAATTTAATAATTCAATTGACTGAAAAATATCGGCGTATTGCGATGATAGTATTTACGATGGGAAATAGAATTTGCTGCTTGAAATTAAATATTGTGATTTTCTGAGATGTTTTATTTTATTTGAAGTTTGTGAAAAATATTTTGAATATATGTTCACGTTTAGGGTGTTCACTTGTTCACTGTCAATACTTGGTGGAAAGGCATTATTTTATTAAAAAAACACAATATTCTATATGTATGAAATTATTATAAAAAATATATAATTAAACGCTATTTTGTATCATGCTATCTTTGGGAACTCTTTTTTCAATTTGTCTAAAGCTTAAGTTCCGCAAAATACCATTTGGAAAACGCTGAATTACTAGAATCATTATTGAAAAAAGATCTCAAGCCATATTATAGAAACACAATATTCCATTGTAATCTATTCCACTTTATTTAAGAGGTCAGGACCGGTTTCGCTCATTGCAAGCATTGTCAACTGATAATTAACATAATTTAACAGTAGAAAATTATCATTAAATTATTAACTTTAATAATGTGGCATTTTATATCACTTTGTCAAAAAATTATCAAACTTTTGTAATTATCATCAGTTACCACATGAAATTTATTAATCTTTGGTGATTTTTAATTTTATGTTAGAGGTGTTAAACATTTTAATTTTGTGTAATTATAGAATCACTTATACTGTTAACTGTAAATTTTTTCAATTTATTTTTGTATGAATAGCACTGTTAAATTATATTTATTATCAGTTGACAATGCTCGTAATGAGCGAAACAGGTTTAGACCTTTAAATAAAGTGGAATAAAGTACAAAGAAATATTGTGTTTCAATAATATGGCATTAGATCTTTTCTCAATAATGATTCCAGTAATTCAGCGTTTGCCAAATGGTGTTTACAAAACCTAAGCTTCAGAGAAATTAAAAAAAGATTTCCAAAGATGACGTGATACAGAATAGCTTTCAACTACATATTTTTCATAACAATTTCATACATTCATTCTTAAATTCATTCCATAGTCTTAAAAGATTACATAAACATATAAATTATGCATCGTGTATCTCTTCGGAGCCAGTATATATATATAGCTGAGAAAAGAGTTCTGATGATGGCGAAGCCGAAAAAGCTATCAATTAATAAATATAAAAATTGTAGAACTAAATACGTTGCTATTTTTATCCTATTAATTCAGCGGTGGGCTGCCAATATTTTAAACAACCGTTAATATTTCAAAAGGCAACAAAGTTCAATATTTCATAATACAATTACTAGTGATTTGATTCGAAAATTTTGCTTTTTAATAAATTAACAAGGGGATCGCCTGCCGCAGTCAAATTCAACAAGGGGCTCACGTGAACCCCCTCCAGCTCACCCCTGCCTATAACAATGAAGTTCTACCAAGTAAAAGCCAATTCAATCACTAAAGTGGTGATTAATGGTAATTTTAAATATAATTATAATTTCGAAAATCTTAACTAAGTAACCTACAATGATAGATTAATAGAATTAATAAAGTAAGTACAAAGGAATATTGTGTTTTTCTTAATACAATGTTTTTCGACAAAGAAAAGACAGTGAACAACGTAAAAGTGATCATTTAAATGCTCTGTTACAAGTCGACTAAAAAGTATCAAACAGTCTTTGAAAAAAAAAACAGCGGACGCTGTAAGTTATAAAGCGGATATTTAAAATTAAACTTATTGCGTTTGTTAACCATGTAAATGTCACTTCGATCAATAGAATCGAAAAAAAAAACAAGTCTATTGCGGCAACCACACAAGAGATAAATTCTGTATTCTAAAGCATGCCCAGGGCGCAAAAAAAAAATTAACCCCAGCCGCACTCATTGAACGTAAATAATCTCTCTGCGATAAAAAAAATGTGAATATCATTCATTTAAACTCTGTAGGGGGAGGTCGGGGGCGGAATTGGGATTGTTTTGTTTTACAGATGTTTATCGTCATGCAGCCCGCTTGCTAATGGTGAAAGTGATATTTCTGTGGTCGGGAGTTCCCGCTCCTTTTCGTAGGACCTTTTTTATATTTATTTGCGGGAAAAAAATAAAAAAATGGGCAAAGTGACAATCCCGTGTTACTAGAATGGGGGAAACGGGTTTGTCGATGCATTTTTGTGAAATTCGAATTCCAGAAATAAACGCGGTATGGATGGCATGAATTTTATGTCTAGGTTTGCGATTTTGTGCGTATTATTTTTCGTGCTTACAAAATGATATTCCATTTCCGTTGCCTCTGCGAAATTTTTTATTTTTCGTCAAATAATAAAATGCACGCATTGTAATACTTAACAAAAAAAAACTTGTTTTAAGTAACAACTAAGTCTGTAGTTTTGGAATGCATGGGCACAAATTCAGGTAAAATTATTCAATCACATCAAAGAACAATTAAGGTACAGCGGCCATTAAAAATAAATCTGAAAGTATTCCGAAATGAAAAAATGTTTATAATATAAAACTACAAATTTCCCCTCACGAAATTTTTATTACTTTAATTTTAAAATATAATATTACTATTACATTAATATAAAATAACTTAGATTATTCCACGTATTGTGCTTCAAACTGTGACACTTGTTTCGCCTCTTTCAGAGGCATCCTCAGTCAAACTACTTTCACAAGTACGAGTGATTTTAATTTTACCATACTGATATATTATAATAAAAATCAAATAAAAATGGGAAGCAAGGAGAGAATGATAAAAAAACAAACAAACAATAATGGTAATACAAATGACATTTACATCAAGAAATGATTTACTAATGAGTTGCATCAATTTTTAATTGATAACGAAAAAAATGTGGTTGAGCTTTTAATAATATTTTCATGCAAGCGCACTTAGTTTGACAAATTCGTGTAGTCATAAAAGTATTCATTTCAATACACAATTCATATTATTATTCAAAGAGTGGTTTAGTTAAAAGTATCGTGTTATATGTACGAGAATTTTTTCCTTATTTTATGAAAATACGCACAACCTTTTAGAATATGTACATTGAAAATCTAATGTATTTGAAAATTTCATTACATTCGTTCGAAAAGCTTTTGTCTATATATCGAAAGGTTAAATAACGACATGTGAGAGGGCCCTTTCAGGGGGTTGAAAATAGGGAGGTCGGGTTACCGGAATCGTGGAACAAAGTGGTTGACGTTGTGTTATTTGGGTTTTATATAAGAGACAAGCAAAATGTGGCATCGAGCCGGGATGGGGAGGCGAACAAGCCGAAGGATGTCTTCGCCATCCTGCAGGAGGAAGGGATGGAGTTCCACCGTAGCCTTCTTGTGGATTGTTATTCTTGGTGTATCGCACAGTATACAAGGTAAGGCAAATATATTACCTACTCGTTTATGATATTTGATATTTCGTTTTGGTATTTAAATATATTATTATGTCAATGGGATTGGCAGACTGCCTTTTAATGTAAAATGTAATATAAGAAGTCAAAATAATACGAAAAACGCGTTGGTGTCAAATAAAAAATGTACGACTTTATTCTTTATACATTTAAATGTAGTGCCATATCAATGGTGTAAACCTCATTTCCTTAATGGTATTTTTTTATTTATCTAAAAATATAATTTAATTTATACACGTGTACTTATTTTATAAATTTTCTGAGTATGCGATCTTTAAAATGTTGATATTTTCTTATTCAACATAAGATAAATTATTTTTTTTCTCTATCAAAAGTATTTTCTATGTAAACTTGTTTTGAATTGGATTTTTTCGAAGTTACAAAGTAAAAATATCTACTCGTTGAACGAATTTATCTTCGTCATATTTTTTTTTTTAATAAATAGGTATTTATAATATCTCATTGTAATAAAAATAATGAAAGATTTTTAGTACTTTTTCCAAAAAAAATAAAAAAAAAATGATTAGGACCGGTTTCGCTCATCGCGAACATTATCAACTGATAAGAAAAATACATAAACAGTGCTATTTATACAAGTTAAATTGAAATAAAAGGTGTAAGCAACTGCTAACAATGAAAAGGATTTACAAATTAAATTATAATTACACAAAATTAATATACAATTAAAAAATCATCAATAAATATAAATGGCAAATGATATCAATTATAAACCCAATTAAAAATGCCATTTCACCAAGTATTGACAGTGAACACCTTAAAAGTGATATCTCATTGTAATACTGACAAGATTAGAAATTAAAAATGATTGAAATAAAACGAAAGTCACTGCTCATTTTTAGCTGGATGGCTGCCACAGACGAGATATCTGATCAAATTGTTCGTGCTCAACATGTCAGAGACGAGTTATCTCATCAATAAATAATTAAATAAATAATTCCAAATTATAGCTGGCGTTATAGGTACAGACGTACTTTTTCTATGGCAGTCAAAAGATTAACTTATTGAAAACACAGATTTTTCTTCTTGACACATCTTTCCACATATTTAAATACCGGTGCTTATTTTCTCGGTGCTCGCGTTGTCAAATCCGCGTGGCAGTTTTTAATAATTGATTTTTTATTTGAGTAACGGATTTTTGTTCGAAGGCATGAGTGATGTGTGATTGAAAAAACAAGACATAGCAAGAGTGATTAACTTACCATTTGTTTTATCCCAGCCTAATCTCTCTATCTCTTACTATTTTCGAAAAAAGAAATTAATCAACTGACCGACATGTAGTTTTCGTAGAAAACTTTAATCAAGATAAGCTCAGTAAGGAGTCTATAATATGTCCCAAATTAGGAGTAAACAATGTGTAAAAAAATACTATACAACTTTTTCAAAACTATACAATAAATCTGGTTTTTTATAAATATTAATAATACTTTTATTTTAATTTTTTCAATGTTAAAGCAATTTTGTTTATTTATCAACTATGATTATTAAAGCAATTTATATTTGTCTGGCCTATGAAGATTACTAAACAACCTTCGTAACGATGTTTGTATCACTACAATATGTTTTTTCTTGCTATTTTACTACACTTTTTACTCTATTTAAAGTTTGACACTATTATTTTTCTGAAAATAAATCAAAAAATAAATCTTAATTAAATATTCATGAAAACAAATGTCTAAGCTATACACACAACGAGCAACACGTCTCGTTTTTTTGTTTTATAAAAATATATACCATTCCAAATATTTTACATTAATAACTGTTTTAAATTAAATTGATTTGTTACTGAGAGAACAAATCTTAGAACAGTTCTGTTAGAAAATGAAAATTATTTTCTCGTATTTGCAAAGAAGTAGTAGTTAAGAAAAACATACACTTAAACGCTTGAATAGTTAACCACTAGTCCTGTTCTAGCCTTTTCTTCCTTTCCCTGCGTCTCACTTTGAAAAAAATAAGGTTGAGCGACTGAGTAACAAACAGTTCTTATAGAAAAAACTTCTGTTTAGATAACTCCATTAGGAGACCATATGCTCAACATTGGGAGCGAACATGGATAAAAAAAACATATTATAACCAGTAGAATGAGGTAAAAAGCTCAACTACATTTTTTTCTGCGTCCAATGAACATATAAACTGTGCTTAGTATACAAGAACTTTTCACCACCTTTTCATAGTAAAAAGTCGTTATTTAAACTTATCTTAAAAAAATGTTTTATTTCACATTCGACAAATAGCATTGTGATGTTTTTCGGTGGTTGGTTATCACTACCCTAAGTGAAAACATAATCTAAGAAATGTCATCCCTACGCATAATCATGTTTGTCCCACTTGTCAACAGGACTAAGGGGATGAAAAAAAATAATCCCCATTCCTTATGTCGTCACTTTTATCATTTCTTTGAGTGAAAATATAATACTTCTCAGAGGGCATTGAATAAAACACCCCCATTTAAAGAGAATGAGGCTGTCATATCGAATTAGAAGAGAATAGGTCAATGATAAGTCACAAAGAATATTTGATTATTAATATAAGCCTACTTTTTTCTTTTTTTTCTGTCTTTGCCTTAGTGCTAAAATAATTATATTCTTTTAATTAAAATTAAAAGTTTTAAATTTGATATTGACGCGAGCTTTGTCAAAAAAAAATAGACGAACATCAAAGAAAGGAAAGTTAGAAAAAAAATATAAAAACAAAGAAAATTTGTAATTGAATTTTTTTTCATTGTAAAGTTAAGTAAAAATATTATATTTTACTTTTAAACAACAAACACTTACACCTCAGCGGATCGGGTAAATTTTCCTATTTTTTTGTTTTTTAGAATAAATATTGTAATAGTTTGAATTATGAAAGTACGCACCAAGCTTCACTGCTTAGTAAAATAAAATATACAATTTTTCATGCCTGAAATTCAAGCAATCCAGCTTTTTGAGCTTCAATTTCTGCATTTATATTTATTTATTACTTTTATCTATGTACGTTCTCAAATTAAAGTATATTTTATTTGTTTAAGGTACCATAAAATAGGTTTTTCTACGAAAACTGCTTGTTATTCAATAACTCATTTTTTTTTGTCAAAGAAAGTATAGATAAAAAAGATAATACTACAATAGGAATAGTGGTTAGCTATTTCTCTCGTTACGTCTTATCACTTTAGGATTGCCAAGTTAACAGAGAATTTTTTGACATCACAAACAAGCATGTCTTAGAACAGAAATTGATTGAAAATTATACTGTTCCAACTGGGATTTGAGCACGTTTAAATAAGTTTGGGCTATACAACGTTTTTATTAATAAACTTGCTCCACGTTGGTAGCAGGCATGGATTTTTATTCTGAAATTTTATCAAGTAATTCGTATCAGAAAAACATCGTTTCGAAAGTTTTGGTAATTTTAAATCAGAACTGTATTTAAAAAAATATTCAAACTTCAAATTAATAAAAATCAGATTTTCTTACACGTATACAGACAATGACAAACAAATATAATATTTCATGTACAGTGAAATCTCTCATAACGAGCACCTCTTATAACGAGTAATTCCCATAATGAGTAAACCAGATTGTGAAAAAAATGCTCTCTAAACGAGCGATATTTCGCACAACGAGTGTCGCACAGTTTTGGAAAGATCACTTTCACATCGTTGCTTGCCTCAAGATGAATGACAAGACGTGGAAAGGGGTCACCAAGAGGACCCTCACTTCTGCTTGTAAGAATCTTTGGTCAGAGAGCGTTGACGAATGTCATTTTGAGGAGTTTGATACAGTACCTGTGGAGTCTACAGTCAACGAGATTGTATCTTTAGTCAATACCATGAGACTGGAGGTGGATAACAACGATATTGATGAGCTTGTGGAAGAGCGCGGTCAAGAGCTGACCACCAAAGAGCTTATAGAGTTGCATTGTTTTTCACAGCAATAATTTATGGAGGAGAGTTTGTTAGTGGAGGAGGAGGAAGTATCAGAACAACAATCTTCTGGCGCAATAGTAAAAATGCTAAAAGCATGGAAAACTGTTACATCGTGCATTGAAAAGCATCACCCTAATAAGGAGGTGGCTATGCGTATTGCAACTTTATTCAATGATAATGCTGTCACATTTTCACCAAATTTTGAAGCGTCGGCAAAAACAAATGTCTGCTAGTAAAAAATATTTAATTATTTGTCACAAATAATAAGGTAGACGATTTTTTATCGTTTTTTTACAAATCGAAATCGCATTCCAGGTTTTTACGCTCCTTAACAATTTATAAGTATGTAATTTTACTTTAATATACGTTAAAAATATAAACAATGATTTTTTTTCCGGCATGGAACGCATTATTGTATTTTACATTGTTTTATATGGGAAAAATTGTTTCGCATAACGAGTAAGATTCTGAAACGAATTAAACTTGTTATGAGAGGCTCCACTGTATGTATGAGTTTATCACAATTTACTCAAAACTTGAAAAGGCTTCCAAAGTGCTTTTTGTGACTCGATGATTCAAATTTAAATTCATTCTATTTAACCATATTTAAAAATTCTACAGCATAAAAAACGCCTGCGACAAAACCAGCAAATAAAGTTTAACATTAAAAAAGATTGTGCTGTATCCATGTTTATTGTCAAAAAATGTTGCGCAAAACTGAGTTGGGGGTTAAATTTATTTCCTTCCCTTTTCTATTTAGCATTTGTATAATTTAGTCGTAAACTTTTGTATGATAAATATCGCGTGATATGTAAATCCTCCCAGGACTGGAAAGGTTGTATATACAATGATATTATGGGATTCCAGTATGGAAGCCTTCGAGTGGCACGAGATTTTACTGCGAATGTTGTTACAAGGGTAATTAATCATTTCATACACGTATTCTCATACTTTATTGTAGTATCAAATAGCAATTTAATTATAAGCATTACTTTTAGGAATATACATCCTTGATAATATTATAATAATTGTTAATTTGTCGCTAGCTTTTAAATTGAAATACAAACAGAAATAATTCAGTGGTTAACTTATTATCTGGGCTGTGGGGTCGGAGTCGTGGAGTCATGGTGTTTTGGCCGGAGCCAAAGTCGGGAAAAACAAGCGACTTTTATTTTATAAAATGCATTTTTTACTTTCGATGGATTCAGCGGTAACTTTGTGGAAGTTCATTTTAATATAAAGTATAAAATAAGTTCGATTATTTAGATTGTTTCGCCTATTTCAGAGGCATCCTCAGACTATCTTACTTTCATAAATTCTTGTTTAAGTACAAATGATTGAAATTTTACTATTTATATTAAATTTTACTATCTTATATATATACGAATTTTTGTATGTTTGCATAATTTTTGGTGTATATAGATTTGAAAACTACTAGTCCGTTTGCAATAAAATTTTGACAACTTTTTAAGTTTGTACATCCGGGAAGGTTATAGGAATATTAAAATTAACTTACAATGTCAAAAAACTAAACTATTCGTAGATTTCAATGATTTTTACACTGGAGTATAACAAAACAAAAATGGCCGGCGTTCGAAATTCTTTTTTGAACGGCGGCCGTTTTCTTTTGTTGTATTGACAATCCAGTGTGAGTGTAATTAGAGTGAAATTATTTATCGCAAGCGCATTTTTTTGTTTATGCATATTAAAATTAACTTACATTCGGTCTAATATATAAAAATCAATGTTTGTATGTCTGCTATACAGTTCATTTTGACAACGTATGCTTACACTTGCGCGAATGTTATAGTAAAATTAAATTACAGTAGATGGCGTGACAATCGGCAGCAAACGTACAGAAGACAGAAAAAGAAAGCATGCACTTCAATAAACACAATTAAAACGAAACACTTTCTTTCTTCGAGTGGCGTTGCAACGCTTGCCGGGTACCGGCTAGAATATTATAAAAATAACCCCTTCTTAATTGATGGAACTCATTAGTATTAGCAAAAGTGTTTGTTTTATCTCTTACTCGAAATGCATTCTTTCACTTTCTCAGCAATATGCACGCATTTTTTAAGTTTGCAATATTCGCGCTGATTTGAAAGCTTCTACGAATGCAAATTCAATAGAATCAATGCTATTTATAAGAATAAATTCAAATAATTAAAGTTTGAAGTTGTTTTTTTTTATTTATGCCTATAAAATTTGTAATTTGAAAATTTTTGCTATTTGTCGAATTGGTTGCTTGATCTTTAATTAAAAACACATACATAGGAAAAAGAGGGAAAAAAAGCTGACAAAATTAAATTGGTTTATGTCGGAGTCGGAATTGAATAATTTATTTTTGGTATAAAATATGATATCTTTATAAATAACGTAATTCTCAGTAAATCCTTCTACGAAATGTTTTAAATACAATTGCATTTATAAAGATTCAAATATTTTTAAAAGAAAAGAAGATAACTTAAATAATTTCTACAATGTGAAAAAAACGCAAAAAAAATAACTTTATCAAAGCTCAAAATATATTAAAAATATATTTATTTTTTTGTTTTTGCTTTCAATTATACGACTTATTATTAAGCATTTAAATGCACTTTTTTTTACCCGCACTGGCTATGTCTTTTTGTTTTTTAAAATATTAAAGATAAGAGGATGGGAAAAGACAGTACAAATAGTTAACTTATTGCTTTCCCAATATGAAACATATGTTCCACTTTTGAAGCATCGCAATAGAATTTTTTCTACTAGCATTAGTTTAACCTCTCTGTGTTTGAAAAGATTACAAATAGAAGAACAGGATAGGACAGTACAATTAATTAATAAATCACTCTTTCAATATGATACATATTTTTAAACTTAAAAGCTGAATTAAGACACTAATTCGGCATTTGCAGATTACGTCCTATCGATAGAAGTTTATCAAGTTTGATACATTGTGATTATCGAAAAAAAACTGTGAGTTACGTCCTTTTTCCTTTCCACAGTCGATATGGACATAAAAAAGGTCATCATCGCTGGCAGACGAATTTTTTGCAAAAAAAAATATGCGACATTAGATGCCTTACATTCTTTATGAGTTTTCCTTAAACTTATTAGTACGGGTAAGGGCACAGAAAAATATGAAATTCAAAAAGGGGCCACGGGCTCAAAAAAGGTGAGAAACTATAGACTACTGCACCAGGTACCCGACTGTAAAAGTAGTTAAAAAGTTTAAATCGTTCAAATTGTGTACATTCACACAAGTTTTGTCACTAACGACCTGGGTTTAACCTTTTGGCATTTTCAGGCGTTAAAGTGCACGGCTGATGCCGAAAGACGTAACCCGGGTAGTTAGTGAAAAACTTGTGTGAATTTACATAATTTGAACGATTCAAATTTAATATTAAAATTCCACCAAGCACTTTCAGTTGAAATCTTAAACTATTTTTTATTTTTAATGTAATGGTCATTCAACGAAGACTTGCTTGTTAAAAATATATACGTTAACAAAAAGATTAATGTTGACGACAATCGATAGAAAATGTTCAAAATGCTGGGAAACTTTTAAGGATGTCATAACTAATAAAGTTCTCTTAAACAACTATTTTCTAAGCCCTTAAGTCAAATAGTTATAGGAAATCTAAAATATGCATAGCATATGTTGATATAAAATATGTGCCACAAATAAATAAGTAATGAGATATAAAAGTTTTTGACAGTCATGCTTTTGAATTTTATCCTGAAATCGAAAAATTAATATACGAAAGTTTCTATTCGTGGAATGGAATCCTAGACCATACAACCAAGTAAGACAAACGCTTTAAATATCAACCGCTCACTTTTGTGACTGGCAACTATAATCATAATCCTACTTAATTTAAAATAAATTATAAAATGCGTATATTCATAAAAAAGTTACGACGTAATCTTCCGTCTGCGAGCTTTTATAAAAGCTGGTCACCTCGCTGTGGAGAGCTTTTAAAAACGGGCTGTTCCTTAACACATTTGTCGTGTTACTGAGTTTACGGTGTTACTTAAAAATACCTTCTCTTTATCTTTCTCGGTTACGCACAAAGTAAACAGGGGGTGAAATATGAGGATATCACATGACCGAGTAAAGCTCTCCTGATAATCTCACCACTACGAAATATTGTTGAAACAATATTTTTACAATACAGGTATAGAGATGTTTAAGTAAGTATTGAATTAGAGGGTATTTGATTCTTTTTTTATTAGTAACCAACTTCGCGTTTAGTTAACAATAACGTTTTTAAAATATATTCATTAATGGTATAACATTGCTATTTATTTGGTTGGCCACCATTTGAAAAATGTAGTAAAATCAACACATTTAACGTTACAAAACAATCACGGTTATCTCCAGTTTCTAAAAATTTTGGTTGGTATGAATTGCTTATGTTGTTTTATAAAGTAATATTATTTAAAACACGGTCATTTGATAATCTTCCTGAACAAAATTTTTACTAAAGTATATTATATTTTCCATATTTAGTCATCTCCAGGGAGTATTAACATTATTGTCTTAACAAAAAATATTGATTTTAATTATTTAATTAAAAGATATTCAATGAATAAGTTACTATGGTAGTACTTAGTTCGTTTTTACTTAGATATAATTAATGAAAAATAAATCAGAACTGACCATTTCCAACTGAATTTATTTTGAAGCTAGCCACAAATCCAGATCGTTTAAATCAATTTTGGCTATATCCAAAATTGAAATTGGTTAATGGAAACCATGATTGTAAAACTGCTCAATATGGATTGCTCACTGGTTAATTTAACTTAATATTAAAAATGGGATAAACAAAGCTTTATTCATGATAGCGATGTACATATTTGTATGTTTATTTCACAATGATGCCTGTATTATTTTTTTGTAATTTTAAGTACAAAGTGAAATGTAAAAAATATATTTTGTATAGAAAAATATTTTAATATATTGGGTGGATGATTTGAAGTTTTGAAGATCACAACCAAGTGGGATTAAAACCTTAAATACCATCTTCAGAATAGACAACTATAATATCGACTGTAAAAAGGCGTAACGACGTAACCCACACATAAATTTTACAGCTAGCACTCAACGTCAAAATATTGATTATACAAGAATAACGAACCAGTTGTTTTTCATTTTTATCTAATATTGAACTTTTCATTTTTCAAACTTAAAAGCTTGTTTTTTTTATTCAGCATTTACAGCTTATATCCTTTTAATAGAACGTGTTTTAGTTTGTATACATTGTAATGATAAAAAAAACTATTTTAAAAAATATATATAAGAAGTCCTTTTGCCTTTCTGCAGCCGATGTGATCATTATCCAGACTTACTCTACCAAATCATTTCGAGTAGTTGGGTATAAATAAAAACCTAATAATTTGACATTCCTAAGCGTAGCTAAGGGTAGCTACGTGTGCTTTTTACTTTGTGGCTTTGTGGGTGAAGTGCGGAAAGAGTCCCTAACTTATCATGTGATACTTGTGGAGCGATCGTATTCCGCAACGATTGAAAACTTTACGAGAACTCAAAGAATATTAAAGAGAAAAAGATATCCAATACAACATCACCTAATAATAACACAACTGTTTCTGAATATTTGTTCAAAAATTCTGTCAACTTGGTATTGACTATAATGAAATTTTGAATAGGCTCGTATTTTTCCAGTCAGAATTCATATTATTTTAAATTGTCAGAATAATTAGTCAAAATTGAAATGAAATTTAAAAAAAAACCTCACCTAACCTAACTTAACCAAAATTGTTATAAAATGTTCTGACCGTATATATTTTTATTCTGACCGTTCATATTTTTATTCTGAACAAAAATTATTTTAAATTCTGACCATTTAATTTTTTTACTTTTAAATATGGGGTATTTCTTCTAGTGGTTTGTTTTAAAATAAGCAACAATTTTCCAGCAACAGTCAATTTATGATGCACGCTGTGTGTCTTGTTGAAACCACAGTTTTCCACATTAATGTTATTCATTTTTTTTTTTAACAAAAATGACAATTATCATGGATCAAAACCACTCTACATTGACTGTATCTTTCTGGTCGGCATAATTTTTGAAGAAATAAATTTAAGAAGTTTGTATGCGTTGTTTTGGTCTATTCGTGGTGAAATAGCAAACCAAACTGAGCACGAATCAACTGTCAAATTAGCTGTCACTAGAAACGGGGTAGCTAACTCAAAAAATTCTTCTAAAAAAGTAAACCTGTTGTAGTAAAAATCATCATTGTCGGGTCCAATGGCGCAGTGGTTATCGTTGTTAGCTTTCGTGCCGGAGCTCACGGGTTCGAGTCCCAGTACGAACAGCATTTTTTTGTTTTTTTTTCGAAAGTCATGCCTTGTGTTTGTGATATCCAAAAGTTCCCTCTTACTCTTTCAACTCTTCAATAACGATTTAAGCGTGATAAGTTAACCACAATTCCACCTTATCATTCTATCACTACTACTTTCTTTAGAAAAGAAACGTTGAGTTTCATGTCCATGACGTTTAAAAAATCAAATACTTGGTATTCTAATAGAATATAAGCAATATTTTGATGAATATGTGTAGTACTATCTATACTGAGTCAATATAGGTTTTTAAAATATCTAATTCGAGTGTATATTAGGCAAAAATATTTTTCTCAAAAAACGCAGTATCTCTGGGACATATTAATGATTTATTTGCGCGGTATTCAAACGGTTAAGCATTTATTTTTTACAAAAATTTCTTTTGTAAATTTTGATTATTTCTACTATTAATTACACACAACAATAAAAAAAATATTATATTAAAAAGAATATAGTTTATTATTTTAAGTTACAGATATTTTATTAGAATTTTAGCACGCATATAAGACAGTAAAGATGTACAAATTCTTTATCACGTTAAATATATTTCTAGAAGCTATTCCTTCCAATTTGTACTTTAATCTTTACTACGTTCATCCGTGTCCTGCGGGCATGTGATCCTTACTGACGTTAATTCCAGGAAGGGAATCGAGCTGAAATGAAATGAAGACTACCAATTTGTTTACAAACATTCACTGCTTTTCAATTATAATAAAAAATAAAAATATCGTGAATCAACAAAATCCTCCCGCTAAATTTACAGCGTGACTAATCATAGGAAAGTCGCAAAAAGAAGTATTTTTTTGTAGAGATAATATACTTTTAACTTATGTATAATGTAGATCAAGGGTGGAGAACCTTTTTCATTTCTAAAGGCCACATTCATTTATCTAATTCAACATAAGGCCGCAGTAAAGAAAACGCTGACACCAGTGGCGGCCGGTCAATGTGGCATTCGATCAATGCGCCCCTTGCATATGCAGGTTTTTACTTTGTTAATGATAATTCATACTTTAATTGATTTTTGATGTAATATTTTGCATTGCTAAGAGGTCTTCAACTTTTTATTTATATTTTATTTTTCTTGTATTTTGCTTCAATTTATTTGCTTAGTTGTAATACCAATTGTTTGTCATACCTTGTTTTTCTTACTTAACTTTTGAATAAATATCACTGTTTCATTGTATTTCTTATCAGTTGACAATGCTCACAATGAGCGAAACCGGTATTGATCCAATAAATTTTATGTGGAAAAAGTCCTAAAATTTTTTTATAATTTTTATTATAATGAAATTCCACTTAAAATACTTATTGACACTAAACACCCTAAAAGTGATACATTTTTTTGTTGCTTGAAACAAATATTAAAATGTGAACATTTCGCTTTTTGAAACTAGACGCTTTAATATAATAACTAAACTGGTTATTTTTATAAATATCTAACGGTTTCTCAAAATAATAATACATCATCAATATGTTCACCAATCTTGGAACCAGCACATATTGATACAACTCTTAGAATAATTAAAAATATTTATTGGGAACATTTTTATTCAAATGTTTTTTCATATATTCAAATTTGATTTTGGTAAATGTTCAATGTCTTATTACCAATATTTTTTCATTTTTGAAACTAGTATTTTTATATTAAGAAGACACTGTAAATACTGTAAACCTATTTTTTGTTATAACCGTGTTTAAATCCTTTCTCAAAATATCAAGAACCTTATTGCATGCAAAAAACATGGCTGAAAAATAATAAACATTTTTTTATAGATATTCGCTTAGACAAAGATTTATATCATTTACTTTAATGTTGCTATGGCGTGAAAGAATTTAAAAAAAATACACATCTGAGAAATTTATACGTGACTTTTAATTTTCTTTTCCAAAATACACAATTTACCATAAATTAATGGTGTAGAATTTATCGTACTGTCATGGAGAATTGTTTTATACATACTTGTCATCAGGTCATTACTCATAATACCAAAAATATTTTTTTGACAAACGATTTATGAATAAATAATTAAAAACGTCATATTTAACGTTTTACACATCATACAAAGTCAGCTCGAATTCCTAAATATAAGTCTTGAATCGGTGACAGGGCTTATTATACAGAGTTGACCTAAAAAAAAAATAAGTATTAATTGTCAGTCATTTTAAACAAGATTGCTTTAATATGAATATTGAAATAATAATATAGTAAACAAAACGTTTTGTCCCCTGCTGTAGCCCAGTTGGTTAGAGCTTGCTCTACCGATCACGCAGGTTTGGGTTAGATTTCCGGTCAGATCACAGTCAATTTGAGAATTATTCAATTCAATGTTGTGATCAAACACTGGGTGTTTGTGATAACAATTCACATTATTTCCTCTCTTCCCATCTTTCTGATCCTTTAATAACTGTAGCAATAGCGATTGGTTAACCACTAGTAGTGTTCCTTATCATTCTTTCCCTACTAATCACTTAAAAAAAGTGAGGTTGAGCGACTAGGTAACAAACGGTTCTTGTAGAAAAAAACTTCTGTTGAGATACTTCCAGAACGAGGTAATGTATTCTACATTAGGAGTGGAAATGGATTAAAAAATATATAAACAAATTCATCTGATCTTTTGAAATCTTTGAAAAAAAGTTTAAATGATTTTAACCCGTAACATGCCATCCTAAAAAATCACGTTCCCTGCCATGATGGCATCTCAGTTTCACTGTTTATTGACAGTATTTAAACCTAAGTTAGCAGCTAAAAAATAATTTTAAAAATGTATATATGCTAGAATACATAAAATGATAAATACTTATTGACAATATTAAGAGAAATATTGAATGATTTAATGGCTCAACTATTTACGATTGCATCATGGGCATGGAGTGATAGCAATCTACATACAAGATAATATCTTGGAGTTGTATTTTGTTTCCAACTCCGACTACAAAAAATACTCCACTCCAAATCTACAGCCCCGATTTTAAGCCAACGAATATGAGTAATTTCCCACTTTGAAATTTGACATTATTATTTTTTAAAAGCTATGCGCAATAATGCTCGGTGATTTATATAATCTATGGATAAATTCACATAAAATGATAGCACATTAATATTTCCGATAACGCTCTATATCCGTTGAATTTTCATACAATGAGCTTAATAATGAATAATGAGCTGAAAGACTTTGGCGGGAATTTTCTCGATGGTTTTTTTAACAACCTATCGGTCACGTTCTACAAGGCTCTGGCACTCGCTCGTTCATTTTTCCCCAACACTCCTAAAATTAATCATTCATTTTCAAATGGAGTGATAATGTATTTAAAAAAACCCAAATACTCCTTTAATGAAACTTGGAAGCAATAGCTTTAAGACACCTAATTTTTTGCTTTATAATTAAAAATAATAGTAGCTGTAATTAAGATAAATAAATTTTCCAATAAACTGATGCATTTATTTCTTATATAAAAACGAAACATTCATTTGCTAAGCGTTAGTTCAAGTTTATCCGTGCACTTGAACGCCTGAAGACGCCGAAAGGCGAAACCCTGGTCGCTAGTGACAAAACCTGTGTGAATGTACATAATTTGAAAGATTCAAATTTAACTGTAAGTAATTAGGTAATAATTAGCAAAAATGGTAGTTAATGGATGTAATAAAACAAACTTTTGATTTTGAAACAGATGTGATTAGGGAATAAATGGTGAAGTGCAGGGAAAATAAACTTTGTCTCAAAAAGAAGTAGCAAATTTTTTGAAGAGACAGAATTTTTTTGGAGACGAAACTAGATATATTTTCCCGATAGGTCCATTGTGGTTATTTCAACATAATGATAGCAATATACCTCTTTTTATGAACATAATCAGACAATCACAAAGAATATGCTCTGAATCTTGATTACTTTCACCACAAGGGCAGTGTGAGTTGTTTTTTTTTTATTTAATTGTAGTTGTAAACATTAAAAAAACACCATGTTTCATCGTACCAATCTCCATTTTTTAGCGAGATCACGACCGTTTACTTTCATGATAAGCATTATCAACTGATCAACAAAATAAAACTCATTTTGTTTTGTATAAATAACATTGTTAAATTTTATTTCTTGTCGGTTGATAGTAGAGTATCCAATCCCGGAATTCCGGAACTGCGACAGTGATAATTTCGGGATTGAGTAAATGAAGCACGAATGTCACGTTGTTTTTGGCGAATCCGTAAATTCCTGGGATTCTTGGAAGAGCTGAAAAAAAAGCTCCAACGCTTAGTGATTTTTTAAAAACGATTTTTTTTAATTCAGGAAACCAATCTGCAATGATTTTATGACTTCCATATTTTTTTTGTGGAAAGTATCTATTACAGCTTATACAAAAACCGACTTTTGAAAAAACCAGTTGTCGAATGTCAATATTGTTCTAAAATCCGGTTTTCGAAGTTTTACAAAAAAAAAAGATAATTCAAATAAAATAGCGGGAAAAAGTTCAATATTTTTATGTTGTTTATTTATATACACAATAATGCACGAGTAATTATTAAGTGTTACACTTCAGAAAATATGGTTTAAGAAAACACAAAGCGTCCACTGATCGTTTTGTAACAAAATTTCTTGATATCAAAAATACCCTTTCGTTGGGTTATGATGTGGAGCATATGGTCTTCAAGCCATCAAATAAGAGATCCAAATTTTCTGTCCTTATGTTTATAGTTTCGTTTATGGAAAATTCAGCACAACCGGTTACGATTTTGAAAAACCGGTTTTCGAATATTGACAAATTTAGCCAAAAAACCGGTTTTTGAAAACCGACAAGCCCTAGTATCTACTGTGCAAAAAAGAAATTATTTGGTGTAGAAATGATTCAGTATTTTATTTTCAATTCTGTATATCTTTATACATCGCTCTAAGTAACGTTATATTTATTTTTCCTACAGTATCGTTGAACTCAAATGATATTATTCACTTTTACCGCATCGCAGATTTTTTTTTCAAAGAGAATTCAACTTTTCCACTATCGCAAACATTTCCTGCCCGCCGTATGCAAATTTCATCAAAACATTAGTCGGCCAACATTTATTTCCGACGCACTTATTCCTTCTGAGTGAAATAATAAATATCTTTTCGAATTGGGGATATCTTTTCGGTCGGCGACCGCGGTATATATATATTTTGTAAACTTTTGCGACCAATTCCCTTGCGACTAGCGCTTTTGCTCCTTACAATAAAGCTGAAAACATAGTAACTCTGAACGACAAAAGCCAAAATACAATTTGTCATTAGTTAAAACACAATATTCCTTTTTAATTTATTCCAGGGGTGGGCTAAAGTGGGCTCGGAGGGGCCGGAGAGCCCTTTGTTAATTTAAGAGAAAACAATATTCTCAGATCAAATTAGTGTATATCTGCAATTTTTGACTTATATATTATTATTGAAAGCTTCAGTATACACAGTAGTACATTTTTAGCCATTAACATTGATTAGTTTACGGTGAGTCGCATATTCTTACATTTAATAAGTGAATTAAGTAACAATTAATTTTTTATTTACATAATTGTTGCATAGAAGTTACAACAAAATTCACTACTTCCCCAGAACACCTAGAATTGCTTTGATATTAAGCGAGCCTCTTGTTAACATATTGGCAGCCCACCGCTGATTTATTCTACTTTATTTAAAAGGACAGGACCGGTTTCGTTCATTGCGAGCATTGTCAACTGATAAGAATATGCCTAGAGAACTGGACATTTTTAGTGACAGTATTTGTGAACTGTTTTTTAAGTTGTATTTTTTTATTTCATGATTTTGTATGTTGATTTTAATGCATTGTGTAGTATGATGTGTTATGTTATTTTATTTGTTCTCATTATATAATATTAGTGCATGGCGAATTGGCGTCAGCTGTAATGTCATGTACTGTACTTTTAATTTTTAAACAATAAATAAATATAAACAGTGCTATTTGTTTATTTATTTTTTACCATGTCCGCTCCCAATGTGGAGCATATGGACTAGCCCTTTCATTCTAATCCTACTCGCTTTGGAAAAAAAGAGGTTGAGCAACTGAGTAACAAGCAGTTCTCGTAGAAACACTTCTGTTGAGATAAACTCCATTAGGAGTCCATATGCTCCACATTGGGAGTGGGCATGGTAAAAAAAAATGAATGTCGCCACCTTCGATGCATCAAAACTCACTAATTCACAAATTACGGGTCATCTTATTATTGTTTTCATAAAGAGATATAAAATATATTTGTGTAATTTAATATTTTTTGCCATGGCTACAGTTGTTCGCTTTGTTAAACTACGTTTTTATTGCAAGCCAAAAGTGCTCAAATAAACTTTACTCAGCATTTAAAAGTTTCTTTATACAAAAATGTATTTAGGACAATTTATAAATTGTCATAGTTTGACGTAGGTTAACAATATCGAATAAGCAGCTCTGTATTTGCAGCCTACGAATATTTCTTCGAAAGCAAATATAAGTTATTTTTCGTCGGCGTGAACTTTTTAACATGAAAAGTAAGTTTGTTTTTTGAAAGAGAAAAAAAACTATGCCCCAATTGCTTAACTGACAAAGTCTGACGTAGGTTTTCAGAACCCAAATGTGATGTTTATGTAAGTCTGTTTTTTTTTTTGAAAAGTAGTTTGACTAAACTTTTTTAAGTAACAAGTTTGAGGCTTTAGTAAAAAATGTTTTTTATAGAAAATAAAAATGATTGAAAAATGAAAATCTCTCGTTAGATCAATTTATATTATACTAGCTGGCCCGACGAACTTCGTACCGCCTCAGAATCAATAAATGTTGTGTTAATTTATTGGATGAGTTAAATTCAGTTTGAATGAATACTCAAAATGAATTAAGTTCAATAAATGTGCAAAATTAAAAATGAAAAGTATTTTAATTACATTGAAATGATGTTATTCACGTGGCACAGTCGATAGATTTAAAAGAATGCAGTGGACCAACGATTTGATTTTGAATTGTGAAGTTGAAATGATCCACATCTTTGTTATTTGCTGCAAGAATTGCTCGTTCACTCAACCAATTATGATG
>CM062834.1:22413920-22461200 GCA_031772345.1 Himalopsyche anomala | reverse complement strand
TTTTTTTTGTTTTTACCATGTTCGCTCCCAATGTGGAGCGAGCATATGGACTCCTAATGGAGTTTATCTCAACAGAAGTATTTCTATGAAAACTGCTTGTTACTCAGTTGCTCAACCTCTCTTTTTCCAAAGAGAGTAGGAATAGAAGGGTAGGGCTAGGACAGAACTAGTGGTTAGCTAGTCGCTCTCCATACGCCCCGTTCATAAGATAGGATGGGAGGGGGGAATTCAAGACATCACATAGATCTATGCCTTCGAACAGAAATCGGATACTGAATACTGTCCGTACTAGGATTTGAACCCGCGACCTCCGTAATCAAAGCCATCGACGTTGACCACTCGACCACACAGGCGGTTTTTATTAAAATGAATTTAAACAGAATTTAAACTTCAAATCAGTTTGATTGTAGCTGAAAAAAAGTCACGCCAATCAAAAATACTCTCGATTAGATTGCACCCGCCACAAACCGAATCGACGTATAATTTCGTGAAAAAATATTTTCCACCCCTTTTATGAATTCGAATTACGCTTGCCAACCCTTGCTTATTAGCGGACGAAGCCGCAAATTTCGATGACCCGCCATTTTCTGTATCCCCGTTGCTTAAACGAATTGATTCGGAGTCGGTCGCGGAAATCCAATTTGCATGCGCGATTTTATCTCCTTTTTTCTGCTCCTTTTTCCGGCGAAACTTTTGCTTTCGAGACCGAATTAAAGCCCCCAGTCCCATTACGACGTTCGTTCTCCCGCGGTTTCCAAATTGGGTCTCGAAGATGCGTTGTTTTATGGATTTCTCGAGACTCAATGCGGAATGTACAGTAGTAGATTTCAGTTGGATAGTTTTCGAATAGTTCTTTCTTTCATCCTAAATAAACAATATAGGTACCAAGAACGCAATAGACAGAAAAAGACAAACCTAGGGTTGTTTTTTATATATATTTTTTTTACCATGCCCGCTCCCAATGTGGAGTATATGGAATCCTTATGGAGTTTATCTCGACAGAAGTGTTTCTAATATAACTGCTTGTTACTCAGTTGCTCAACATCTCTTTTTCCAAAGGGAGTAAAAATATAAGGAAAGGGCTAGGATAGGACTAGTGTTTAGCTATTCGCTTTTAATACGCCCCGTTCATAGGATAGGGTGAGTGAAGGGGGGGGGGGGGAATTCAAGACATCACATACATCCATACCTTCGAACAGAAATTCGTTAATCGATTGAAAAATCAATTAATTAAATTACTCGTACTGGGATTTGAACCCGTGACCTCTGTAGCGGTAGCCAACGACGTTGACCACTCGATCCCAATTATTATTTTTTTAGTAGCTGTAGATAATTGATAGTAATTACCTAGCAGGCCGGCTATAATTTGCAACTATTAATTAAGTTAGTTATTTACGAGATAACTCGTCCTTGGCCTGCTGAGCACGAAAAAATGTACTAGATATCTCGCCAGTGGCAACCAACGAGTTAATGTATATTTTAACTACGTGCATTAAAAAATATTAATTTTCAATAACTGTTTGTCCCTTGTTACCATACTAAATACAAGATCATTTAATATAAAAAAATGCGAGAAATTTTTCATTGTTAATAAACTTAAATTGAAAGAACTTAACCCCAAATTTTGTATATGTGCCTAGTTTTCTATAATTATTGTATTCATATATAAAATCTCAATCTCTTATAAATCAAATAACTCACCATTTTTCCTTTTTTTAACCATGTCCGCTTCAAATGTGGAGCATATGGCCTCCTAATGGAGGTATCTCAACAGAAGATTTTTGTGCGAGAACTGTTTGTTACTCAGTCACTCAACCTCACTTTTTTTCAATATGAGTATTAGGAAAATAATGATAAGACTAGAACAGGACTAGTGATAAACTAATCGCTAATGCTATATCCAGTTATTAACAGATCAGAAGGATGGGAGGAGAGGAAATAATGTGGATTGACATCACAAACACCCAGTCTTCGGTCACAACTTTGAATTGAATAATTCTCAAATTCACTGTGATCTGACCGGGAATTGAAACCAGACCTGCGTGATCGGTAGAGCAAGCTCTAGCCAACGGGGCCACAGCATTCGACACCACTTAACCAAATAAAAAGTTCATTTAGTTTTTCTATAAAAATAGTTTTAACTTTATATTCTTAGAATTTTAGGGAATCAAGGGGTTCTAGGTAAAAAAATCTTTGCGAATCTCTGCCAGCATTATTCCGTTTCATTAAATTAATTCAAGTTTCAAATGATCTGAAAGCTTATTGGACAAAATCAATCTTGGTCGTTGTGATAAAATAATTTCTTTTAGATAGCAAAGACGGGGAACTCTATCAAAATTTGGATATTATGTCTAATTTGAATAGCAATTATCGAAAAATATTATAAACATTTTGATTTTATATTTCCCTATTTTTATAGGATAATTTATTCGTCAAAAAACCTGAAAAGGTTTTTTAATTAAAAAAGACAGTTATCAAAATATTGATGATTATCTTTTACTATTGTCGAAACAAAATTTGCTGTGATGCTTTCCAAGGTAAAACTGTATGTTATATTGCAAACACTGTGAGTTTTATAACAAAACATATTTAATTTATTGACTTGGCATTTACTTGGTAGAACTCCATTATAATAGCGTAAAAATAGCGACGTAGTTAATTCTATAGTTTTTTTAATATTTATTAGTTGATAGCTATTTATTATGAACATACATTTTTCTCAGCTATATATACTGGCTCCGAAGAGATACACAATGCATCATGTTATTCACTGTAACTAAGATATCCAATCCCGGAGCCTTTTTCCAATCCCGGGATTTTGGGATTGATTCATTTTCAATCCCGGTATCCCGGGATTGGGATTAGTTCACCGAGGAATTTGAAATCCTCAATTCCCTATACTTTTTCCTCAGATTATCTCCAAACCTCGTTTTTTTTAGCTCACCGAGGAATTTGAAATCCACAATTTGCCAATTTTGTGTCAATTTTCTGGATTTGCTAAAAAATTCTCAATCCCGAAATCCCGGGATCACGACAAAGTCAATCCCGGGATTTCGGGATCAGAAAATTTAACGGGATCCTGGGATTGGAAGCCCTAACTCTAACGTCCTAATTCAAATTACTGTTATAATATTACACTTATTAAATATGACTCTAGTGCTTCGAAGAACGATAAGCAATCTGGGGTTTTTAAACGTAAATCTGGATAAATTATACAGATATTTATTAATAATAACATAACGTTAAATTTATTAACTATGTGTTTCAAAAAATGGATTAAATATGGAATTTTTCAAGATATTAATTATAAATTTAACATAAATGGCTTCGTTGTCAATACTTGGCAAAAAGGGGGTTAAATAAAATAAGAAAAACCAATATCAGTTTTTCTCATAAAGATCATTTTTAACCGATTACTATATAAACTGTATAATACATCATTTTCTATCAAATAACTCTTAAATGCACAATTTTTATCAAAATAATAATGTTGAAATACTCCATAAAGTAAATAGTTAAAGGTTTGAAAAGTCATTAGTAAATAATTGTAAATTTGAATCGTTCAAAATATCTACACTCCCACAGATTTTGTCACTGACGAGCCGGGTTTCGCCTTTAGGCTTTTTCAGGCATTCAAGTGCACGGATGAACTTGAACTGACTGTGGGATTGTACATAATTTGAGCGATTCAAATTTAATATTGAAATTCCACCAAGCACTTCAGTCGAAATCTTAAATTATATAGATAATTGTATTTTTGATAATTCTATCTTCAAGGATTCCAATATTTAACATTGCACTTTTATGTTTTTTATATTGAAAAAAAAACAACATTAATATTTAATATTCTTTTTTTTTCAATTTTAAAAGAGATCTGAATTGAACAAACATTTAAGGCAAACTTTTCGCCTATCAATATGTACCAAGCCGCTTGAGTAATAATTAGGCCATATTGGGTTTCGTACTTCGTTAAAACTTACCCAACCCTGAAAATTTAAATATATAACTGAAGCACATGCTTTTATTATTAATTTAAATTTCAATTTATTACCCACCTTAAAAATTGTTTCGGGGGGATGGGGAGGATTTTAATTAAAATTTGTTTCAACCTTCACAAAATTAAACCGTTATTGAAATGTAAAAAAATATTATACATACTATACACACGTAACAAAATATTCAAGGAAACCTTTTGGTGTAATTATTGAATACATTTTACGTAAAAAAATAAAAGCTTCCCCCAGTGAAAACGAAAAAGAGTTATGTAGATAGATATTGGCCACCAGTAATTGTCAGATACCTCAAATATACGATTTAATCTAATGTTATGGATATATTTTTACTAAAACACTTATTCAATGTTGTTTCAACTTTATTCCATGTATAATTTACACTTTAAATAAATCACTTAATCTTATTAATCTAATGATACGAGATGAGTATCGAGGCGTCTTTACTGAGCCGTCGGCCGTTCAATTTAAATTGTCGATTTTAACTGGCTAGATTTGGAGAGAAGGAATTGGATATCGATGTAGGTTTATTGTTACAATAAGTTGTCATAGATAATTTAACATAGCATAGAGGTAGGATGTTGTGTATACACAACACTAATTACAGAATATGTGCTGCGTTTTATAATTTAATAGTATGAAATAGTGTAGGATATAATTTAAGATTTCGACTGAAGGTGCTTGGTGGAATTTCATTATTAAATTTGAATCGTTCAAATTATGTACATTCACACAAGTTTTGTCACTAACGGCCCGGGTTTTGCAAGTTCAAGTCAAGTCCGGTCAGTTCGAGTTCATCCGTGCACTTGAACGCCTGAAGATGCCGAAAGGTGAAACCCGGGTCGTTTGTAACAAAATCTGTGTGGATGTACATAATTTGAACGATTCAAAGTCTATGATATTATTACGAAAGGCAAAATTTGTAATACATTTTTTTCTTTGGATCTTTATTAAAACTGCAATATTTTTTTATCCATGTCCGCTCTTAATGTGAAGCATATGGCTTCCTAATGGAGGTATTTTAACAGAAGTTTTTTCTACGAGAACTGTTTGTTAGTCACTCAACCTCATTTTTTTTCATATATTCAAATTTAACATATTTAAAAAAAATGACATTTCAGCTTATGCCAATGCGTCAAATATTTTCAAATTGAAAGATTATACGAGATAACTCGATGAGAATTTTCGAAAGTCGCATTTGATTTACTCAAGGAGAATTGACTTCACCAACACCCATATCTAAGATATCAAATTAAAATTGAAAAAATCCAATTTAACATTGACCTTACCGGGAATCGAACCCAGACCCACCAGATTGGTAGAGCAAGCTCTAACCAACTAGACCACAGCGGGTGACGAAATATTGAAACTCCACTAAGCACCTTCATTCGAAATCTTAAATTATACAAAAATGTGTTATTTATTATTTTTATATAATGCCTTTCCACCAATTATTCACAATGAACTACATAATAATTTATAAAGACTACAATAAAGTTTACGTAACTAACAACTTTGATATTGTATTTTACTATTTCTGAAATTAAAAGCTTTCTATATTACGGCAAGCTACGACAACAACTATCAAAAATACGACTTAAACATTGTCTGAGTTCCTATGACGACATCATAGATGTTAAGCTCGGAAACTTTAGGAATTGTTTACACCGTCTACGTTTACAGCCTCTGATCATACAACTAGTTTCCTTTATATGAGCCAACTTCAGTTATCCGACTGTAATCTCCAAGTCACTAACTGTGAATCCAAAGGCACATCTCCAGTTCTCTGAATACGAATACCAAAGGTGAATTGAAAGTTCAAAAAACATATTTGATCAAATGTTTAAAGTTTATTTATTGACTTGGCATTTACTTGATAGAATTCCATTATAATAGGGTAAAAATAGTAACGTATTTAGTTCTGACTAAGGCTTATAAAAAAACCGACTTTTGAAAAAACTGGTTGTCGAATGTCAATATTGTTCGAAAACCGAAAAAAATGGATAATTCAACAAAAACAGCGAGAAAAGGTTATTTTTTATGTTGTTAATTTAATACATGATAATGCACAACAAGAAATTATTTGGTGTTACTCTTCAGAAAATATGATTTAAGAAAACACAAAGCGTCCGCTGATTGTTTTGTGTATCTTCCTGATATCGAAAATACTCTTTCTCTGGGTAATAAAGTGGGGCATATGGTCTTTAAGCCATCAAATAAAAGATCCAAATTTCCTGTCCCTTTGTTTATAGACTAGTTTATGGAAAATTCGGCACAACCGGTTACAAAGTTGAAAACCAGTTTTCGAATGTCAGAAATTTAGCCAAAAAACCGGTTTTTGAAAACCGACAAGCCCTAGTTCTGACGATCGCGAAATCCGAAAAAGTTACCTCTTAATAAATATAAATAACCGTAGAACTAAATACGTTGCTATTTTTACCCTAGTATAAAGTTTAATTTGAATGGTTCAAATTATGTACATTCACACAAGTTTTGTCACGAAACGAGTTTCGCTTTTGGCATTTTCAGGCGTTCAAGTGCACGGATGAACTTAATCTGACTGAATAAGGTTCATTAGTTACAAAACTTGTGTGAATGTACATAATTTGAAAGATTCAAATTTAACATTGAAATTACACCAAGCACCTTCAGTAGAAATCTTAAATGCACAAAGTATTTTATGTAGCGATTAATATAAGGCAGGTAGAAATTTTTTATTACATCGACTGCGGAAAGGAAAAAGGACGTAACCCATACATTACAAATTTTACAGGAGACACTAAAAACGTTTTGGGTCAAAGGCAAATTATGAAATATACACAACCTTGACGTGCATGGAGACTGAAAAATTGGTTTTTAATTGACTTTATCTGATATTAATTGAATATTTTTATATAAAAAAACTTTATTTTTAGTGTTTTTTCCTGATCGCAATTTCTACAAGTCCTTCTTTTTTCAATCATAAAAGCTAAATTTAGATATAAATTCGGCGTTTTCCACCTTCATCCTTTTGATGGAACGTTTATCAACTTGTATGCATTGTGATTATCGATAAAACGCTGCTTTAAAAATATGTGGTGTGGTGGTCAACATCACTGGCCTGGAACACAGAGGTCCTGTGTTTGAATACTAGTACGGACAGAATCTTCTATAAATTGATTTTTCAATTCATTTATGGATTTCTATCCGAAGGCATGGTTGTAAATATGTGAGGTCTTGAACTTATTTCTTCACCCATTCTGTCTCAAAAACTAAGCGTATCGAGAGCGATTAGTAATATCCTAGTTATGTTCATCTATCACTGCACTCTTTCTCTTTCTATTCAACAAGTCTAACATTACTTTACCTTTTTATAGATGTCCGCTCCCAAAGTAAAGTATATGACGTCTTATTTGGAGGTATCTCAACAGACTATTTGTTTTGATTTTTAAAATTATTGTGATTTTGATTTGATGGTTTTTATGCTTCACAGTTTGAAGTTTACTGACATTACCTACTTTACGTTGATGCAATCCGTTGAAATTTCGTGCCAACGGATACCCCCGTATTCATTGGGTTAACAATAAACAAACATCTCAACTTTTACTACAAGAACTGTTTGTTACTCAGTCGCTCAACTTTTTGTTTTTCAAAGAGATTATTTGGGCAAGAAGGATAAGGCTTGGACAAGACTAGTGTTTAACTAATCGCTGTCGCTACGCCCAGTTATTAAAGGATCAGAAGGATGAGAGAAGGGGTGGGTAACGTCCTTTTTCCTTTCCACAGTCGATATATATATATATATATTTTAAACCTTGTCCGCTCCCAATGTGGATCATATGGACTCCTAATAGAGTTTATTTCAACAGAAGTGTTTCTACGAGAACTGCTTGTTAGTCAGTTGCTCAACCTCTCTTTTTACAAAGAGAGTAGGGATAGAAGGATAGAGCTAGAACAAAATTAGTGGTAAGCCAATCTCTCTTGATACGCCCCCGTTCATAGGAAATGATGGGTGAGAGGGGGGAATTCAAGACATCACATACATCCATGCCTTTGAACATAAATTCATAAATCGATTGAAAAATCAATTTATAAAACTGTCCGTACCGGGAATTGAACCCGGTCCCTCCGTAGCCATAGCCAACAACGTTGACCACTCGACCACACAGGCGACAATATTTACAGACTTTTATTATATTATACAGTCTGGACTTATTTCTCAAGAGGTTTTCTGGTGCCTGCTTAAAGGCGGTAAACAAAATGACAAAGGGCCATCAATTTAAGAAATGGCGATTCGCAAAACAAATGTCCACAATTTGTACTACTGTTAATTTTATTTCGGACATGAAGGGCGGTTTTCCTCCACGCACCCCGTCGTTTTTTCTTCATAATTACAATTCCAGCCTGGCATTCTTGTCGTGCAAAAAAAACCTTAGTACTCTGCTACAATGTGAAAGGTAAATTGGATTATCCGAATTCATTCTCTGGGTAAGTTTTGCAAATCTAATTACTTACATGGACTTCATGGCCACACGGTTTGCTGTCTTGCTTCGTTATTGAAAATGTTCATAAATAAATATTATATAATATATTTTAAATGGTTTTTAATTTTTGTCTGTAAACTAAACGAATAAGCAAAAATAAATTAAATAATAGCTGGCATATCACTATCAAAATGGTAACGTAAAAATGACATATCGACTTTGGAAAAGAAAAAGGACATAACCCACAATTTTTTCAAAACAGGGTTTTTTCGATAATCACAATGTATCAAACTTGATACACGTTCTATCAAAAAGATGCAAGCTTCAAATGCCGAATAAGAATTTAACTGTAGCTCTTAAGTTTGACAAAGATAACATTATAAAAATTTAAAACCAAGAAAAAAGACTGAAATAAAGGTTTTTCCTAGACAAATTCTTGAATTAATATTAGATTATGTCAGTTAAACACCAGTTTAGAAGTGTGTGTGCACTTCAACGTTGTGTATAATTCATAATTTGCATATGTCACAAAATCATCAAAACACGTTTTTAAAACGCCTCCTGTAAAATTTGATATGTGTGGGTTACGTCCTTTTTCTTTTCCACAGTCGATATATATTTTCAATATAAAAAGTAAAATACTATGTTGTCGTAATTTCACATTTTTTTTTATTTTCAAGCAATAAAAATAATTTGCTGCTGTGGTCCAGTTGGTTACAGTTTGCTCTACTGATCACGCAGGTCTGGATTCGATTCCCAGTAATATCACAGTAAGTTTGAGAATAACTCTATTCAAAGTTGTGATCGAAGCTGGGTGTTTGTAATGTCAATTCACATTATTTTTCTTTTCCTCCCATCCTTCTGATCCTTTAATAACTGAGTGTAGCAATAGCGATTAGTTAACCACTAGTTCTGTTCTAGCCTTATCCTTCTTTCCCTACTACTCACTTTGAAAAATCTCCATTAGGAGACCATATACTTCACATTGGGAGTGGACATGGTAAAAAAAAAATACAATATGTTATTTATTTACAACCATTTAAAACTAATAAGGGTGTGACAAACATTTGGTAATTTAAATATGATTGTTACATCTTTATTTATCATAAAATATAAAACAACTTATATTATTCCACGTATTGTGCTTCAACTGTGACACGTGTTTCCACTCTTTCAGAGGCATCCCCAGACAGGTCTTTGTGGGCCTCTGTATGAGGATGCCTCTGAAAGAGGCGAAACACGCGTCACAGTTTGTTTCACAATACGTGGAATAATCTAAATTATTTTATATTAAAATGAACTAACACAAATTTTCCGCTGAATCCATCGAAAGCATCTTTATTTATCTTTTGATTTTCATTAAAAATCAGTGTAAACAGAGCTTTAAGATATATACCTTTTTTTTTAAGTCGGTTTTTGTATTAACCTTAGTTGGTGAGCTTTAGAATATATTTCAAAGCTTTAATCAATAAGGTTATTAAATAAGATCTACAATGTACTTTGTATATGTATAACTAAATTCGATGTCATTGCGGTCTTACCGATTCAATGGGCAGTACAATTTGAAACTGTCACAAGCTCTCTGAAGCTAACCTCAAAGCTCAAAGGTCTTGCGATAACCAGATCAGCGTAGGGATGAGGCTTTAACTGTGTGATACTGTTGCTCGACTGATTAAGGAAACTATCGCAATATTAATTTGACATAATCTTAATTGAATTCATTTGTTTGGTAAACCATCGTTGTCTTTAAGGCAGACGTTGATGTTACAAAATTGACAAAAGTTAGTTTAGTGTATTGTTTGTGCAAAAGTTAGTTTAGTGTACTTTAGTGTAATGATTCTTTGATATAAAATACTAGTTTGGAATAACTTAATTGGTGCATTGACTAAAACAATTTGCTTAGAAAACGCATGTATTTTCATTCGGCTGTGAAAAGAATGAAAGATATAACCCGCAGCTTTTTTTCGATAATCACAATGTATTATAATAATCAATAAATCATAATACAGTGGCCTCCCAATTACACTAGCCCGAATTACGCGCTGGCTTGAAATATTCGCTGCAAATCCCCCAATTCTTTCAAACTTTTCTTTCAGTCCTTTTTCTTGGTTTCAATTTTCACAAGCTCATCTTTTTTCAAAATCAAAAGCTAAATTTAGATACTAATTCAACATTTGCAGCTTATATCAAAACATCTGAAATCTTTCATTTGCTGTTTACTCAGAATTATCAATCTGTTACTTTCCAACCTCTGCTAGAACAATTATGATTGAATATTTAGATTCACTATTGCAAAAAACAAATTTTAGACAAACAAACGGCTTTATCACATTGGTAAGGTACACAGTTATTTATGAAAATTATTCACATTTAAGGATTTTGTGCTTAGTAAAAAAATATTAAATCGTTTCGTTCATCGCGATTATCATTTTGGACATCAGTCGATTCGATTTGTGTAGTATAAAAACACTACAATATCACAAACTAGGGGGGGGTTAATTAGCAGTATCATTTTTTTTTATTTCTATTCGTTTGATATTCAGCTCACACACATTTTATGTCTATTTGCATGCAAACCTTTCGCAAGTGCATTGTTGTGTTGTGTGTTACAAACATACTGACAGATAGATATATAACGTCATGATTTCAATTCATGTCTGCTCTCAATGAGCAGTATATGCTTATAATGGAGATACATAAATGGGAACAACTTGTTACTCTGTTTAAAAAAAAAAAATGGAATCTCTTTCTATCTACTACTAAGAGATGTTGTCAATGGAAAAATAGGGTAAGAAGGGTACTAGTGGTAAGCTAACTGTTGAAAGGTGGGAAAAAAATTTTAGACATCACAAACATCTATGCTATCGATTGAAAAAATGCTGTTTATACTGGGATTCAAGCCAATCAGATCCGTCACGAAAGCAAACGACGTCGACCAGAGCACTACTGACCCAACATTTTGTAAAAATCCACCACTTTTTTATACAAAACTTTGTATAGAAATATTTTAATATAACTTGTTTTGAAACTAATCATTATTTCAGATAAAAAATCGACTACACACGTCCGTTATTAAAAAATTCGATATATCCAACAGCATGAAAATTTTAATCGTGTTTGACCTAATTATTTTTGGTTTGAAATCACCTGATCCCACAGCGCGCGGTGATTGGTCGATGGCATGTAATGAGATCATACTAATTACGAGTGCGAACATCCCTTGGCAGTCAGCCTGTACGAGCTTTCGATCAGGTTAACTGGGGCTTTAAAGTTCGCCATACACTGAGCATTTTTCATAGCTACGGCCACTTAATAATTACCTCAATTATTAATTAATTGATATTTGACTACCAGGATTGGTTACGAGTATACTATACAACTTTTTGACTTAAGTCAAATAATTTGACGGATACTGTTTTTTTGCTGTCTTCGGTTTTTTTTCAAAATAACTTTCATTCAGAATTACAGTTAAAAAGAGGTATATTAATAAAAATACAATATTCCTTTGTACTTTATTCCACTTTATTTAATAGGCCAGGACCGGTTTCGCTCATTTCGAGCATTGTCAACTGATAAGAAATATAATTTAACAAAGCTATTTATACAAAAATAAATTTAAATGAAAATGTGTAAACAACAATTGATTATTTTTCTTATCAGTTGACAATGCTCGCAATGAGCGAAACCTAAAATTTAATAATGTGGTATAAAGTACGAAGGAATATTGTGTTTTTATTGATATACATTTTTTTTTTACCATGTTTGCTCCCAATGTGGAGCATGTGGACACCTAATAGAGTTTATCTCAACATAAGTGTTTGTACGAGATGCTAATTATACAATAATAAACTATAATGAAAAGGTGTAAACAACAAAACAATTTACAAATTACAGTATAGGTGACTCATTATTATACATTAATTTCACTTTGTTCAAATTATGAAATATACACAACCTTGAAGTACACGGAGACTTCTAAACTGGTGTTAAATTGACATAATCTAATTGAACGTTTATGTTAAAATATTTCAGTTTATGTTCTTGTTAATATGACCGTTTTTGATTAATAAAAAAAACGTATTTTTGAAATACAACATAAAGCACTCCGTATCAATCGAAGCAAATTAAAAGTTTGTCATATGCCGTAAATGATTTATTTATTAACGTTTAATTATTCAAGCTTTTATAATTGCAATATGTGAAAATGGATATCACAGTAAACATCAAATGAATGTTTATTTTGAAGAAATTGCAATTGTAAATTCGGAAAAAAATATAAAGGTATTATGAATTATTCATTTTTAATATTGTAATTAAACATTTTTCTGTCAGGTGATGGATCACGATGCAAAGTGTTTTTTGTTGTGGAATTTCAGGACCGTATTAGAAATTTTCGAAGCGTTTAATAAACTTTTCCTGTTCTAAGGTCACGAAATGCGACCCCAATACCCGCATTTTCTTAAATATCTATTTTAATATGGATGATACAATGTTTATAATTAAGGTATTCTTATATAATAGTTTTTTGGACTTTTTGTAGAAGAAAAAATAAATATTCGACCGCTAGTTCCGTCTCTATTAAATAAAACAGAAAAGAAAAAATTCAACTAAATAAAAAAAATCCTCAAAGCAGAGCAAAAAAACGGATTGATGTGTACGAAGCTAAAGATAATAATTTATGTATCCTCGAATACCATTCTCAAAAAAACACAATATCTTACTTTCATCGATGCCTCAATTTATATAAGTTCTTGTACCATGAGAAGGCGCGATAAGCGGTCGCTCGTAAAATAGCATGTGCAATGATTGGTGAGCTAAATCTCGTCAGTTGCGATTTCATATGTGTGCTGGAATGACATATTTTTTACGCGCAACTTTAAATATGATTATTTATTAAAAAACCACGGATTTTTATAAAAAATGTATGAAAAATAATGCAGAGAGATATTTTAAAGCCCTTAGTCTATTTTTTTTTTTTAATTCATAAGAATAAGGCTAATAATGAGGAAACCACTGGGGTCCTTAAACGACCCCCATCGGAAGAGAGGTATTTTTTTTGTCTCCAAGCCGCGAGTGTTAATGCCGCAAAAAGCATTGCATGTATAATTATATTATATAGGAATACAATATAAAAAATACAACGATTTTTATCGCTTATTGGTTATAATATATAATTAAACGATGTGAATGGAACGTTTCTTTGATACGTATATCCAATAATTGAATTCAAAATAATAAAGTCACGTTTAAATCGAAAATACATTTGATGGCGATAATATTGTGATAGAAATTTTACACCTTTATTTACATTAATAAAAGCACAACATTCCTTTGTACTTCATTCCACTTTATTTAATAGGTCAGGACCGGTTTCGCTCATTGCGAGCATTCAACTGATAAGAAAAATATATAAACATTGCTGTTTATACAAAAGTTAATTGAATTAAAAGGTATTAGCAACAATTAACAATGAAAAGAATTTACAAATTACACAAAATTAAAATGCTCAACACCTTAAGCATACAATTTAAAAATTATCAAAGACTAATAAATTATAAGTGGTGAATGGTGGCAATTATAAGCAGAATTAAAATTTGGGAAATTTTTTAACAAAGTGAAATTCTACATTACTAAAGTAAATAACTTCATGATGATTTTGTGTTTTTACCGCGTCCAAGTAATAAGTCTTTGTACTTTAACAAAATCGACAGTAATATGTGTAATTTATTGTTTTATTCTGTTTATAATTGCCATCGTTTAAATACCTAATATTACCTTTTCAAATAAAATATATGTCGGGTCCAATGGGGCAGCGGTTAGCGTTGTTGGCTTCCGTGCCAGATCTTACTGGTTCGAGTCCCAGTATGAACAGAAATTGTCAATCAATTTCTATTCGAAGGTATGGGTGTTTGTGATGATGTCTGAAAATCCCCTGCCATCCTTCCTGTCCTTTAATAACTGGGCGTAGCGAGAGCGATTAGTTAACCATAAGTCCTTATTTTTTTCAATGTTAATTGTTTATTATACATTTTTAATTCAATTTGTTTTGTATAAATAACACTGTTAAATGTTATTTCTTATCAGATCAAAATGCTTGCCATGAGTGAAACCGGTCTGGATCTTGGTAAATAAAATTGTAAATAAGTACAAAGGAATATTGTGTTTTTCTTAATAATAATATGAATACATCGTTTGATTTGGTATTCAAATACCCTTTAAAGCTAGAAATGTCTAAATTAGGTTGTATTAATTCATAATCACAAACAAATTTTCAATAACCGAATACCCTGCAGCAATATTATCCACCCTCATTCATAAGAGGGGTGTGCAAACACCCCTAGGGTAGCACGGCAGATATCTGCTTTCCAGTTTTCCAGTTTATTGCACTAACTAATGGCACATACGTAGTAGAAAATTGACAATATATTGGGTGGGTAATTGAGCTGGTAATGGCTTGGCATATGCTGACTTTTGGCAGCCGTACACGTTTTAGATTCTCCACAATCTGACAGCAAACTTCCGGTGTTGTTTGGCAGGATTGCAAGCATTGCTTAGCGCGGAGTATTTTCTATTGTATTGTAATTATTGTTCGACACAGTGCAATACATTCAAATCAAAAAAAAAATTTTTAATGTTACCAATATTTCAAAAGAGCAGTTCTACCAAAATTTGTGCTAGAAAAATTAAAAACTCGTTTCGTCTCTCTTATACGTGATAATACGAATTATTTGAACGACTCAACTAGTATTTTTTAAATATAAAATTATATTTGATAACTTTTTTATTTTGCTTTCTTTGCTACAACTTGTGACACATGTTTCGCCTATTTTAAAAGCATCATCAGACTATCGTTACATTTACAAATATATTTAGAAAAAAAATGTAATTTAATGTTTTTAATTACAAAATAAAAGTCGGGGTTTGTCCTTTTCTACTGGATGTAGGGATGAGGTAAAATACAAACTTTGATGTCACTAATTATAAACTAATTATTTCTATTACGTCTTTCAAAAACCCAAAAAATATAAATTCAACAATAGTGACCTGCCTATTTCATTTAAAATGTTATTACGAATATTTACTTTCTTTTAATGAATTTATTTCCATTGGTTTTGTCACACATAATGAATAATACTTATAAAAATAATTATTATGCATGAGTCAAATAATGTCACCGTTAAGAGAAATTGAAATTAAATTCATGACTTCGAAGACAACTATTATCTTTACTACTTTATATAATTTTTAATTTTCACACGATCGTTCAGTGTCCTCGTATTATTTTAAGTAGGCGTTTTTTTATTATTTTAAAAATTAAAAGTACAGTATATGACATCACAGATGACACCAATTTGCCATGCAGTTGGCAAATCTAATGAGAATAAATAAAAAAAAACACTACATAATACATCAAAATCAAGAAATAATAAAGTAAAACTTAAAAAACCGTTCACAAATACTGTCACTAAAAATGTCCACTTCTCTAGGCAATGATTTGATCAGTCGAACGGTCCTTGGAGCTGGTGACTCAGACGTCCTACGCGAGGAACAAGTTTTATCGTCACAATCCTTCTCTATTAGTTTCGCCCATCTTGCTTTAGAGTTTACTAGAAGATTAATATTTTTTGATACTCTGATTCAAAAACAGTGATCAAACAAATAAAGAAGCTCTGAAGCATAGTTTCTCAGCCTTTTTGAACCCATAGCTCTTTTTATGTCCCAAATTTTTTAATGGCTCCATATTAATTAGTTTTTCAAGACGCGGGACAAAATTATTTTGGGATTCCGGGGTGTATGACTGAGAAAAAAAGTTAAGAATTGAGAGATAAAATCGGATAAAAACACACTTTTTTTAGCTCGCTTCTTCGAATAAAATAGCAAATTGACGATTTTTTTCAGTTCATTTATTTACCTATGTTTTTATTAATTGAATGCCTTGTTCGAATACAAAATGTGCAATGTCTATTCATTGTATTTAGGGTGCCTGTTTTTTTTTATTTTATTCATGTCCGCTCCTAATGTGGAGCATATGGCCTCATAATGGAGATATCTCAATAGAAGTTTTTCTACGAGAATTGTTTGTTACTCAGTCACTCAACCTTTTTTTCAAAGTGAAAGGGAAAGAAGGATAAGGCTAGAAAAGACTAGTAGTTGACTAATCGCTATTGCTATGCCTAGTAAATAAAGGATCAGAAGTATGAAAGCAGAGGAAATAATGTGAATTGACATCACAAACACCCAGTCATATATAGAAATGAAGGTAATTTAGTAGATAAAACCAAATTTTAAAAGTATTTTTAAAAAATCAGCCTCAAACATGGCTTGACAACATCCAAAATATCATTACAAAGTAATGTAAAACTAAAAATACTTTTAAAATGTATACTCTTCTTCAAAATGAAATTCAGGTGTTATTGACATCACAAAAACCTAGTCTTCGATTAAAACTTTGAATTGAATAATTCTCAAATTCACTGTGATCTGACCGGGAATAGAACCCAGACCTGCGTGATCGGTAGAGTAAGCTTTACCCAACTGGGCCACAGCAGGCCCCTGTGGCCTACTAAAACTGTGCAGTGGGTCCCCAAATAATATTTTCTCTGTGGCCCTCTTGAAACATGCTTTGGTAAAGAACAATGATTGAGTAAAAAAATCTCAGTAATACATTACATCAGTGGTTTCCAACCTTTATGTTACTGCGACTCCCTTTGAAGAAAAAAACATCTTCGCGCCTCCCCATCCTTAATTTCATATAGTAATAAATACACGTTTTAAAAGGTAAATGAATATTTTGGACTGTTTGAGCCTCCTTTTGCAACAGTCCACGCCTCCCAGGTTGGAAATCACTGCATTACATATTTAAAGTTATAATTGAAGATTAAGCGTAAATGAAAACGTGACTATAGTTAATTTAGTGGCAAAAAATCTGTACGCATGTTTGAATAATTTAATCGCTCAGGTTTTATGTTCATGAAAAATTATGCAAAATACAAATTGAAAAAATTACTTTGACAAAGCTTTCTTTGTTTTTAGCGAAACGTTTTAAAGTTAGTATACAACAAGGTCAAATAACAATTCGGCTTAATACTTCAAAGCTCTCGCGTGTCCTTACATCCTTATTCTAAGGGACGATTTGAGGCTTTCGGTCGCTCAAACCTGCCGTGTCTGTTTTATTTTGTTTTTCCTTTTCTTATTTTGCGGTTCGTAGAAGTTAGCGTCGACATGCAAAAGGCATTATCTTGCCGTGTTTGATTAACCAAACTCTTGCGGAAGGTATATACGCCGCACTAAAGCTCCAGCACCTGGAAAAACCTACCAGGGAAAATGAGGGTTGCAGGGCGGCTGTCCAATTTTCGGTTCATTTCATACACGCTGCGATGAAAAGAAGTGGAATATTAAAAATGATGAATCAAAATAATAAAGGGTAAATGGGCTAGTGAAAAAAATTTGATGACGACCAAAGAATAGAGTTTTTTTTATCTTTGTCAATTTCAAGTTGATTTTTTTTTACCTAACATCAAAAATCAAATTAAATCGACTGATTATAATCTACAATACGAACAAATATTTTGCAATTATAAGACGGGTATACAATGTCGCCTGCTGTGGCCCAGTTGGTTAGAGCTTGCTCTACCGATCACACGCAGGTCTGGGTTAGATTCCCGGTAAGATCACAATGAATTTGAGAATTAGTCAATTCAAAGTTGTGATCGAAGACTGGGTGTTTGTGATGTCAATTTACATTATTTTTTCTCCTCCCATCCTTCTGAATCTTTAATAACTAAATGACTGTAGCTAAAAGCTATGTTGCACAAAAGTGAAACATATTTTTTTTTATCCATGTCCACTGCCAATGTGGAGCATATGGCCTAAAAATGGAGGTGTAACTAACTAACGTACCTAACTGCTTGTTATTCTGTCGCTCAACCTCACTTTTTTTTTCAAAGTGAGTAGTAAGAAAAATAAAAAAAAAAATTAATTTAAAGTTGCGATTGTGAAGACTGGGTGTTTGTGATGTCAATTCACATTATTTCCTCTTCTCCCATCGTTCTGATCCTTTAAAAGTTAGGTGTAGCAATAGCGATTAGTCAACCACTAGTAATGCTGTAGCCTTATCCTTCTTTTCTTACTACTCACTTTGAAAAAAAAAGCTCTAACTAACTGGGCCACAGCAGGCGACTTAAACATCTGAGTGTACGGTATATAAAGAAATTGAAATTTTTATTTTAACAATTAACAAATCATGTAAATTATACAACTGTTATTTGAATATGCGTTATTCTATTCGTTAAGTTTTCTTGTAACATTTTGCCAGATACATCTTTATATTGAAGTAAATTTCTTTTTAGCCCTTTTATGACAACTCTTGATTCCTTATTTCTCAATACTTCAAATGATCGTGATTTAAGCATATATTTATAAAATCTATGAATTTATTACAGACAAAATCATTGTAAGACGATAACCAATGAAGTTATTTTTAAACAAGCTGTGCAAACTAAAAATTAAATCAATTGATTGAATCATAAACGATTAACAAACTTTAATTAAAAAATATGCTTAGAAAAATCAAACAGACTTGTCTTCATAAGAACTTATATTTATTGCAAAATAATCTCAATATAACGGCTTATAGATTTCAATTCTACAAATTTAGTGAAGGATCAAGTGTATACAATTCAAAAATCAAAGCCAACAAAAACGTTTTATTATTATTGGTTTTTTTCGAAATGTCCCCTGGGGGATTAAATGGTTACAAAGTATGACGATTTCTAAATAGACGTCTAGACAGCTTGTATTTTTTATTATTATATATCCTAACAGAACGGCACTAAAACACCATATCGGCATAAAAGAGCTTTCTGTGTGTCACTCACTTAAATCAGTATTTGCTGGAGCTTTTATGTGTCCACAAAAAGATAGATACGATTTATTTTGATCAAACGAGCTTTGTTGCAATAAAGCGTTTTTTTTATGAAATCTATGTTGCTATTTGGATTTCTTGTTAAGAGTTTAATCCCCACAATTTGGCTCGTATTAAAATAAAGTTTTTCATCAAAACAAATTATGTTTTTTATTTGATTATATTGCAATATTTCTAAAAAAGAACCAAATCAAATTAATAAATTGCTATGAATACATTGACAATTATTTTTGGTTTTATTTTTTTACTTTAAAAGCAAAGCAAAGTATCTCTTCTTAGACAGTATATATAGCTGAGTAAATGTACGTTTAAAGCATAGTTCTGACGATGGCGTAAGCCGAAATAGCTATCAACCTTAAACTTTTTTTAAAACTGTAGAACTGAAATACCTTGATATTTTACCATATTAAAATGGAGTTCTACCAAGTAAATGCCAAATCAATAAATAAATTAATTAAAAATTAAAAGCATTCGTTAACGTGAGGGAAAAACACTGTTTTGAAATAATTGACTCTATCAAATACTTTCGATGGATTCGGCGGTAACTTTTTGAAAGTTCATTTTAATATAAAATATAAAATAACTTAGATTATTCCACATATTGTGCTACAAACTGTGTTTCTACTCTTTCAGAGGCATCTTCGGACAGACTACTTTCACAAATGCTTGTTTAAGTATAAATGATTTTAATTTAACTATTCTGATTTCTTATAATAAAAATCAAATCAAAATGAGAGGCAAGGAGGGGATGATAGAAAAACAAAGAAACGATAATGGTATTACAAATGACATTTACATTAAGAAAAGATTAACTAATGAGTTGCATCAATTAGGGCGGGTTAAGCTTTATCAAATATCATGAAGCGAACTGAAATGTAGTGCAGACGTGACAATAAAACAAATACATATTTTATAGCTCAAAAACGTTTATTTGTCTAATTTTCATTGGGGTATACCCATAAATATTTATAAAATGAAAAATTTGTTTGGCTAATAATCGTTATCTTGTTAAAAAGTTTCTGGCAGTCGTAACTTTCAACAAAAATGACTTTATTCGCATCACTCATTTTAATATCAAGTTTAATGTAGTACGAGTAACCTAATTTTTTCTGAGCGTTTTTCTATCAATCTGCGTTTATATCTCAAAACGCATTTTTTCCGACTTGATGTTTCTGAAACAATGTTAATAAATATATAGAATATTATTATGTTTGACAACTTTTTAAGTTTAAATGATATTAACCAAGCGTCGTGTCGTCTTACTACTTAACTGAAATAAATAATACTCGTAATATTTTAGCACCGCATACGAAATATTTTAATAATTTAAAAAACATTTTAAGCCGTCAGGTAAACATATAAAATTCTGAAAAAACTTGCGAAAATTCAACGACCTTTAGCGGAAGCATAATCTTGAAAATTTCTCCACCAATTTTGATGGCACGCTGCAATTCATCCCCGGGGCATATTTTAAAATTACTACTCACCCCTGCGGGTACATTTAAAAGTCGCGGTAGTGCTTTCGGAAAAAAGTTTCGAACACCTGGCTTATGTGTACTGGAACTTGGCCATTTGCGCTTTTCTGCTTACTGCTAGACACAAAAAAAGAAGAGAGAAAATAATTACAGAGCGAACTAAATCGTCGGTCATCCGAAGTCGTAGCGACGTAGCGTTGTAGCGGCGTAGTACTGTAGAGCTACGGAAGTTTTGCTACGGTGCCGTAGTGATGAAGCGTAATTGCTTTGTATTTGTTTTTCAACCTATAAACATTTTGCCTGATGATTTTTTAAATAAAAAAGCCTTATTTAAAACAGTGAGCACGCGATACAAGATAATTAAAGTAATTATATATTCTTTGATTCGGTTTGAAAAATCTTTAGTTTATAAACGATAAATATAAATTATGACGTCACCTGCTGTGGCCAAGTTAGTTAGTTTACTTGCTCTACTGATCACGCAGTTCTGGGTTCGATTCCCAGTCAGATCACAGTGAATTTGAGAATCATTCAATTCAAAGTTGTGATCGAAGATTGGGTGTTTGTGATGTCAATTCACATAATTTCCTCTCCTCCCTTCTTTCTGATTCTCTAATAATTGGATGTAGCAATAGCGATTAATCAACCACTAGTTCTGTTCTTACCTTATCCTTCTTTCCCTAATACTCACTTTGCAAAAAGTGAGGTTGAGCGACTGAGTAATAAACAGTTGTCGTAGAATAATCTTCTTTTGAGATACCTCCATTAGGAGGCCATATGCTCCACATTGGGAGCGGACATGGATTTAATAAATTCACACAAATTTTTTCACTAACCACCCAAGTTTCGCCTTTCGGCATTTTCAGGCGTTCAAGTGCACGGATGAACTTGAACTGACGCTTAGCAAATGAATGTTTTTTGCTTATATAAGAAATAAATGTATCATTGAGCTTAATGCCATTGCTGGCGAAAAAGATTACCCCATGGGAATGCCCACAGTTTTGAATGGTGAGTAGTTTAAGAGAATAGACTTGAGCTGACGTTTAGTAAATAAATATATCGTGATGACCTGAACATGCCAATAGGCGAAATCAGGATCGTTAGTGACAAAACTTGTATGAATATTCATAATTTGAACGATTCAAATTTTATATTGAAACTCAACCAGACACCTTTAGTTGAAATCTTTAACAACAGTAAAATATTATTAATTTTTCTGGTAGTCAAAATAACCCAATTATTGAGCTGAGACAATATTTAAATCTTAAAAAATATCTAAATTTTAAAACCAGTTGACATTCCAATCTTTTAACATTTTGAATTTTCTTTTTACAATAATAATATTAAATTTCAATGACATGTAATAAAATACGGAAACTGTAATTTTTTATATGATAACTTTCCTTATTGATTGAACGTTATTAAAATCTATATATTAATACTCGATAATGTCCGTCCGTCTGAATGATTGTCCGCGATTTTCCCTCCCCCTCCTCCGCCCCAGCCCCGCTGTCGCCATTTTTTTATTCATACCAAATACATACTTTTTTCGTTTGTATATGGTCGCGATTTCACCTTTTCGATGACGTCAAGAAAGACGGTCCCCCTCCCCCCATCCTGCCCCGCTGTCGTCATTAATTCATTTCTTCATTTTTCTCTGACGTCATGAGTGAATTTTTGAAATCATGACACATTATTTTATTATGTGTAAAAACAATTAATTTTCAAAAAATATTCTCTCAAGCTGTGGGATTCGATACCATGCCCCAATTTTCATGCGCGACGTTCGGACACCCAACACACTGCTCCACCAGTCCAGTTGATGGTTACGAAAAAAAAACTCTATTTAAAGTTTTAGTTAACTAATAATGACATCTGTGGGTGAAATCTTGCACTAAACGAATTTGACCGTTCTGCAGCGTTTTGAGAGGCTATATAAGGCTGCTCAATTATATATAATAATTTAATATATAATAATTTAATTAACTATTTATTTATATATATACGAAAAATGGTTGTTAGCAAGCTTAAACATTATTCCAAATATTAAATAATTTACGAGGTCTATTTCTGCTAATACGAAAAATAATTGTTAGCAAACTTAAACATTATTCCAAAAATTAAGTAATTTACAAGGACTATTTTTGCTACTATGAAAAATGGTTGTTAGCAAACTTAAACATTATTCCAAAAATTAAATAATTTACGAGGTCTATTTCTGCTAATAGGAAAAATAATTGTTAGCAAACTTAAACATTATTCCAAAAATTAAGTAATTTACAAGGACTATTTTTGCTACTATGAAAAATGGTTGTTAGCAAACTTAAACATTATTCCAAAAATTAAATAATTTACGAGGTCTATTTCTGCTAATAGGAAAAATAATTGTTAGCAAACTTAAACATTATTCCAAAAATTAAGTAATTTACAAGGACTATTTTTGCTACTATGAAAAATGGTTGTTAGCAAACTTAAACATTATTCCAAAAATTAAATAATTTACGAGGTCTATTTCTGCTAATAGGAAAAATAATTGTTAGCAAACTTAAACATTATTCCAAAAATTAAGTAATTTACAAGGACTATTTTTGCTACTATGAAAAATGGTTGTTAGCAAACTTAAACATTATTCCAAAAATTAAATAATTTACGAGGTCTATTTCTGCTACTATGAAAAATGGTTGTTAGCAAACTTAAACATTATTCCAAAAATTAAATAATTTACGAGGTCTATTTCTGCTAATAGGAAAAATAATTGTTAGCAAACTTAAACATTATTCCAAAAATTAAATAATTTACGAGGTCTATTTCTGCTAATAGGAAAAATAATTGTTAGCAAACTTAAACATTATTCCAAAAATTAAATAATTTACGAGGTCTATTTCTGCTAATAGGAAAAATAATTGTTAGCAAACTTAAACATTATTCCAAAAATTAAGTAATTTACAAGGACTATTTTTGCTACTATGAAAAATGGTTGTTAGCAAACTTAAACATTATTCCAAAAATTAAATAATTTACGAGGTCTATTTCTGCTAATAGGAAAAATAATTGTTAGCAAACTTAAACATTATTCCAAAAATTAAGTAATTTACAAGGACTATTTTTGCTACTATGAAAAATGGTTGTTAGCAAACTTAAACATTATTCCAAAAATTAAATAATTTACGAGGTCTATTTCTGCTAATAGGAAAAATAATTGTTAGCAAACTTAAACATTATTCCAAAAATTAAGTAATTTACAAGGACTATTTTTGCTACTATGAAAAATGGTTGTTAGCAAACTTAAACATTATTCCAAAAATTCAATAATTTACGAGGTCTATTTCTGCTAATAGGAAAAATAATTGTTAGCAAACTTAAACATTATTCCAAAAATTAAGTAATTTACAAGGACTATTTTTGCTACTATGAAAAATGGTTGTTAGCAAACTTAAACATTATTCCAAAAATTAAATAATTTACGAGGTCTATTTCTGCTAATAGGAAAAATAATTGTTAGCAAACTTAAACATTATTCCAAAAATTAAGTAATTTACAAGGACTATTTTTGCTACTATGAAAAATGGTTGTTAGCAAACTTAAACATTATTCCAAAAATTAAATAATTTACGAGGTCTATTTCTGCTAATAGGAAAAATAATTGTTAGCAAACTTAAACATTATTCCAAAAATTAAGTAATTTACAAGGACTATTTTTGCTACTATGAAAAATGGTTGTTAGCAAACTTAAACATTATTCCAAAAATTAAATAATTTACGAGGTCTATTTCTGCTAATAGGAAAAATAATTGTTAGCAAACTTAAACATTATTCCAAAAATTCAATAATTTACGAGGTCTATTTCTGCTAATAGGAAAAATAATTGTTAGCAAACTTAAACATTATTCCAAAAATTAAGTAATTTACAAGGACTATTTTTGCTACTATGAAAAATGGTTGTTAGCAAACTTAAACATTATTCCAAAAATTAAATAATTTACGAGGTCTATTTCTGCTAATAGGAAAAATAATTGTTAGCAAACTTAAACATTATTCCAAAAATTAAGTAATTTACAAGGACTATTTTTGCTACTATGAAAAATGGTTGTTAGCAAACTTAAACATTATTCCAAAAATTAAATAATTTACGAGGTCTATTTCTGCTAATAGGAAAAATAATTGTTAGCAAACTTAAACATTATTCCAAAAATTAAGTAATTTACAAGGACTATTTTTGCTACTATGAAAAATGGTTGTTAGCAAACTTAAACATTATTCCAAAAATTAAATAATTTACGAGGTCTATTTCTGCTAATAGGAAAAATAATTGTTAGCAAACTTAAACATTATTCCAAAAATTAAATAATTTACGAGGTCTATTTCTGCTAATAGGAAAAATAATTGTTAGCAAACTTAAACATTATTCCAAAAATTAAGTAATTTACAAGGACTATTTTTGCTACTATGAAAAATGGTTGTTAGCAAACTTAAACATTATTCCAAAAATTCAATAATTTACGAGGTCTATTTCTGCTAATAGGAAAAATAATTGTTAGCAAACTTAAACATTATTCCAAAAATTAAGTAATTTACAAGGACTATTTTTGCTACTATGAAAAATGGTTGTTAGCAAACTTAAACATTATTCCAAAAATTAAATAATTTACGAGGTCTATTTCTGCTAATAGGAAAAATAATTGTTAGCAAACTTAAACATTATTCCAAAAATTAAGTAATTTACAAGGACTATTTTTGCTACTATGAAAAATGGTTGTTAGCAAACTTAAACATTATTCCAAAAATTAAATAATTTACGAGGTCTATTTCTGCTAATAGGAAAAATAATTGTTAGCAAACTTAAACATTATTCCAAAAATTAAGTAATTTACAAGGACTATTTTTGCTACTATGAAAAATAATTGTTAGCAAACTTAAAAATTATACCAAAAATAAAATAATTTACGAAATTTCTGCTTCTAAGAAAAATGGTTGTTAGCAAACTCAAACATTGTTCCAAAAATTAAGTAATTTACAAGGACTATTTTTACTACTATGAAAAATGGTTGTTAGCAAACTTAAACATTATTCCAAAAATTCAATAATTTACGAGGTCTATTTCTGCTAATACGAAAAATAATTGTTAGCAAACTTAAACATTATTCCAAAAATTAAGTAATTTACAAGGACTATTTTTGCTACTATGAAAAATGGTTGTTAGCAAACTTAAACATTATTCCAAAAATTAAATAATTTACGAGGTCTATTTCTGCTTCTACGAAAAATGGTTGTTAGCAAACTTAAATATTATTTCAAAAATTAAGTAATTTACAAGGACTTTTTTTGTTACTACGAAAAATAGTTAACAAACTTAAACATTATTCCAAAAATTCAATAACTTACGAAATTTCTGCTTTTACGAAAAATAGTTGTTGGCAAACTAGAACATGATTCCAAAAATAAATAATTTACAATTTAAATACTGCAGGGCAGGGCTGTCGATATACGCCCCCAGATATATTTCTTTTACTATCAGAATTTCTGGATTATTCAATAAATAGGTTAGTAATTTATTTTTGACGCCTGTAAATTTTCTGACTACTTGAAAATGCAACAAAAATCCCCCCGTTGAGGTCAACGGGCTTACAGCTAGTTAAATCATTATTGTAATTAATTTATCCAGACCGTCATTGATAGCCTTAAAATTAGTGATAATAAATTTTCTTTACATGTTTATACGATAACATTTTTAAGCAGGTATCAGTTTAAATAAATCCGTGCACTTAAATAGATGAAGATTCCAAACGACGAAACCTGGATTGTTAGTGACAATACGTATATAAATGTACAACGTTATAATTATTCAAATTCAAGACAATATTCATATTGACTGTGGAAAGGAAAAGGGACGTAACCCACACATAGAAAACTTTACAGGAGGCACAAAAAATGTGTTTTAATGATTTTCGGCTATACGCAAATTATGAAATAAACACTACCTTGAAGTGAACGGAGACTTCTAAGCCGGTGTTTTATTGACATAATCTTATATTTTTTAAAGAAATTGTCTAAGGAAAACCTATTTTTCAGTATTTTTTCATGGTTTTAATTTTTTAAAGGGTAATCTTTTTCAAATTTAATAGCTAAATTTAGATACTAATTCGGCATTTCGTCGATGCTTATCAAATATGGTTTATGTGACGAAAGTGAATTCCGAGATAATTGATAAAAACTGTTTGAAAAAATAAAGAAACGGAAAATAACACTTCTATCAATGGGAAAAATTTTCTAATCTCCATTGATAGAAGTGTTATTTTCCGTTTCGTTATTTTTTAAACAGTTTTTATCGATTATCTCGGAATGCACTTTCGTCACATAGACCATATTTGATATGCATCGACGATTTACAGCTTATATCCTTTCGATAGCACGTGTACCATGTTGGATACATTTTGATTATCGAAAAAAGCGTCCTTTTTCCTTTCCACAGTCGATATGATATATTTTTTTACGAAAAGGCAAAAACGTAAATATTTAAAATGAAAAAAAAAACGAAAAATATGGTTTTTTTATTCATATTTTCTTTGTGTTTACATAGAATGATATTTTTGTACAATGAAAGAAGTAAAAAGCACAATCATGAAAATACAATGTAAATAAATTTATCTGAAGGAAGGCTTGATATTTTGTGTTTCACTCGGCAAGCCTGACATTTAAATTAAAATATTAATTGCTTATTAAACGACTTACTTAATCAAATGGCTCTAATTATATTTTTTGTCCTTAGTAAATCGTCTTTGTATAATTTGCATCCAAAGCGAAATTTATTTATAGCAAAACAATTTTGCTTTGACTGACATTTTGGTGTAATTATTTTTGGAGACGATGTCAGAAATATTTTGTTTTGTTTCACTAGGGTTATCATGAAGCCGAATAAATGTCGAAATTATGATGCCTTTTCAATAAAAAAAGGTACATCATCTGTTCACTGAAAAGTCTTTTTTCAAACTATATCTTATGTAAATTTGAATCGTTCAAATTATGTACATTTTCACAAATTTCGTCACTGTTTACTAAGCCTCAGTTCAAGTTCATCCGTGTACTTGAACGCCTGAAAATGCCGAAAGGCGAAACCCGGGTCGTTAGTGACAAAATCTGTGAGAATGTACATAATTTGAACGATTCAATTTTAATATTGAAATTCCACCGAGCACTTTCAGTCGAAATCTTAAATTATATCTTATGTAGTTTTATGTTGATATTCTACTTAGTAGATACATTTCACTAAGCACCAAAAAAGACAGTACTGTTAAACCCCCATTAACACTAAAGTCGTGACCGTGTAATTTGGGGTGGTGTAATTAGAGGAGTGAATATCATACGAAATTAGAGATTTTGTTTGCTTCCACAAAAAATGCAAAACTATGATAAGTTTTGCAAAAAAAAAAATATTGACGAAATATTTAGTTACTAAATGATAAAATGCAAAGCGCGTGCAAAATTCAGCACAAAGACAGTCACCCAGCTATGCGCGTATAGCCTGGCACGTGTTGAATACACAGACGCTAGCCGATATTTGACTTTATGCACCGCACAGACAGCCGTCTCGTAGCAACGACAATGGAATGCGACTGTTCAATTGGGGGATTTGCGGCGAATATTTCAAGCCAGCGCGTAATTTGGGGTAGTGTAATTGGTGGTTCCACTGTACAGTAATTATCTATTTTAAATTTAGTTTAAATCTCAAAATCTAACGCTGCTTTGTTTTTGAAAATTAAAGTTTACGTTAACAAAAAATATATCAACAAACAGTAACAAGAATCTGTTTTTATTTTAATATTAATTATTTGCTATAGGTATCAAAAAATCGTCATTTATTTTAAATAATTGAACCCCTAATTTTATTTTAAACTTTCCTAAAAATAATTAAAAAGCTCTTTCGAAATAATATCTTATTTTCACAAAGAAAGTTTTCCACCCTTAACACAAAATTTTAAAGCCAAAAGGCAATTGTAACGCTGAGCGTTGCTAATCAATTTATTCACAAAAAGTAGGCAAACGTCTTGAAAAAAGATTCGGTAATATGTTTTTGCAATAAAATTATTTAAACTAGCAATATAAAATATAATGTCAATTCCAAAGACTTAAATTTGATCAAATCTTATAGTAATTTAAATGTTCGTTTAGTAAGAAATGATTATTGTCAGTCAGATTATAGAAACAATTGCAGCAATTTCAAAGTACTTAATCTTTAAAATTTTCTTATTACAATATAGATACATTGAAGAACGAACGTTCTAGGAAGTAACGCTTGACATCTACATATTTGGTAAGTGCGTACTTTACCGACCAGGTGGGTCTTGGTTCGACTCCCAGTAAGGTCAATGTCAAATTTAAATTTTTATAAATTAAAAAATACAGAACTAAAATTATCGAAACATATTATTCAACCTATGTACATTCACATAAGTTTTGTCGCTAACGATCCGGGTTTCACCTTTCGGCATCTTCAGGCGTTCAAGTTGAAACCACAGATATCTTGCGACAAGGGATTCTGAAGTCTCGCGGTTTTTGCAAATTATAAATCACAGTCACAATTCCTGGGACATTTTCCAAAAAAGTCCCGGGACTTAAGACAGCAAAATCCCTACTTGCGACGCGCACATAAAACTACGGCTTATTGGAAATTTAAGCAAAATTTCGACTTCATATTAATACAGCATGTAAATAATGCTACGTTTAAGACTGCCTCATTATTACTTTAGTTTGGTTAAAAGTCGACCCTTAGAACCTTGTAGTACTCAGCTCGCGAAGCGATTCAATGCCCGGTACAAAAACAATATTTGCATAATAGACTTCATTTGCAGTCCAGTATGTGAACTTTTTAACCCGTAACATGCCACTTTAAAAAATCACGTTCCCTGCCGTGATGGCATCTCAGTTTCACTGCTTATTGACAGTATTTAAACCAAAGCTAAAAAATAATTTTAAAAATGTATATATGCTAGAATACCTAAAATGATTATACTTATTGACAATATTAAGAGAAATATTGAATGATTTAATGGCTCAACTATTATATTTACGATTGCATCATAGGCATGGAGGTGAGCCAAAGTTAAGTTTGACGAAAGCTTCAAAGTCTATTAAGTCGTCATAAACGTAATTTAAGGCTTAGGTTTACATGACACTAATTGTGTATCACAATATAAGGTTTTTAATCGTTGTGTTGTTTTCTTGTTTCAGTTGAAATTAGACCAACCCCTTATGGCGGAACGGCTGCTACCGCAACCCCAAGCATAGAAGCGGAACCGGAATTTTTAGGACCGATTGCCAACGTTACGGTCGCTGTCGGAAGAGAAGCAATACTTAGCTGCAGTGTGACAAATATTGGAAACTATCGAGTAAGTTGCTCGCCAAGCGTATAAAGTATTACTATTTTGAGCATGGATACAAATGTTATTTTTACGACGTGAATCGAATTAATCAAATGCCATTCCAACTTAAATAAAGCAACTCCGATTCCTACCTTAAATTAATGCGTTACAATTATTCCGATGTCATCTCTTAATTTGGCTAAAAAAGAGTTTTTTCAATTTTTGTTTAAACATGTCACTTTTCTATAGTATATTGACTGTAGAAAGAAAAAATGACGTAACCCACACATAGAAAATTTTACAGGAGGCACAAAAACCGTGTTTTGATGATTTTGAGCCATATGCAAATAATGAAATATACACAACCTGGAAGTGCACCGACACTTCTGAACTAGTCTTTAATTGACATAATTTAATATTAATCAAAGAAATTGTCAAGGAAAAAAAAATTTTCAGTCTTTTTTCTTGGTTTCAATTTTTACAAGCTCATCTTTTTTCAAACTTAAAAGCTAAATTTAGATACTGATTTGGCATTTGCACCTTATATCCTTTTGATGGAACGTGTATCAAGTTTGATACTTTGTGATTATTGAAAAAAAGCTCTTTTGAAAAAACTGTGGGTTACGCCTTTTTTCCTTTCCACAGTCGATATAAATACAGTCATTATTGTACCAATTGATACGACAAAGAGGCTTAGTTATAAATATATTTGGCTTACTAATAATGCATGCACTACCGGATTGATTATCCCACCACCACCCATTATGTGTATGCAGCCGCTGTTTCTTGGCCGCCTTCCATAAGCAATACAATTAAGAAAATAAACAAATTTTCTTATCATATTATTGGCCCACTACAGAGCTGCACGGGACTTATTTTTTAAGCATGCTCTGTTAAAATTAAAAAAATAAAGATATAAAGAAAAAAGACAATGTGACTTGATCAGTCATTTAATTTAAATGACTCTATAATTTAATTGGTAATTTCTTTTCAATGTCAATTGTTGTTTTTACCTTTTCATTTGAATTTATTTTTGTACAAATAGCATTGTTAAATTATATTTCTTATCAGTTGACAATGCTCGCAATGAGTGAAACCGGTCCTGACCTATTAAATAAAGTGGAATAAAGTACAAAGGGATATTGTGTTTTTATTAATATGATATTAAGTATCCTAGGATCTACCGTGGCGAAATATTTAAATTTGCTTCGCGTTGAATTTTAAGAGAATATTCTGTTGTCAATATGATGTTGCAAATTTATCGAATGCTTCAAAATTTGCCTTGGTTGAGATCAGGTCAGCGTGGTTAATTGGATCCGAATAAGAACGGACGATTGCAAACTGCTCTGCTCGTTCAGCATCCATCTCAAAGCAATCTCACAGTACGTGATTAGCGTCCTGGTAGTTGGGACCACAAGTGCGATCCGGTTGTTCAACCAACTTTCCCAGTCTTTACCGTTGAATTTTCCGCACTTACTGATTACATATTCTTGAGTAATTGATTGAGATGTAATTTAGTAATTAGTATTTTATCTCAAATACTAATTATTTATTAATTGCTTCTTATTGGCTGAAACCTCTAATATTTTCTAAGGCCCAGTAGCACAAAGTGGCACCACTTTTGATTCTATGAATTTTTAAGCACGAGAAAATAAGAGGGAGTCGAGGTCGTTAGTTTTCTTCGATTCCAGCAGAACCTCTCTGACTTCACAGCCTTTAAAAAAGCTGTGGCTTTACCATTCTAATTTGTACCCACCAAAATTATTAGTCTTAATCAGGTTTAATGTTTAAATAAATCTACCAGTGATTTGAATACGCGAGAAGAGTAAATTTCGTCTCCTAATAACTCTAATGTTCCCATAATCTCTTTAAAATATGTATTTACCCCGTGCGGGTGTATATAAAATTTACGGTCCCTCAAAATAAATTATTAAATTGCCAATGTTACGTGAAAGCTTTATCACCGCGCCATTTTAAATAAAATAAGTACGCGTCAAAAGCTCCCCTCGAAAACAGCCAAATTAGCTGGCTCCCCTAAATATGTTACTGTCGTCTTGGCAAGATATACTAGTTAATCATATACTCGAAGTAATAATAATCTAATAAAGTATACGCGACACCTTTCACACCCTTTAAAACATATTATTCACGAGGTGCGAAGATTTGCAAAAGCTCCTCTGAAGCCTCGAGACGCAGTCTCCCTAAGGCAATTAACTATAAATATGTTTAAATTCATAAAATTGTCGTTGTGCGTGTTAAAAATTTAAGAGGTTTTAAATCTAAAAGGTGGATTTATAACATAAATAAATAAACAAGGAATAAAGAATTCTACCAGATAGCCTGCTTATATAACAAATAGAAACGATAAATAAGAATCATTTTCTCAGAGCGGTATATATCGCCTCACTTGTAAAATTTTCAAACTGGTTAAATACGGTAGATAGGTAAAAACCTTAATTAAAGAATAAAAGGATACGTTAGATGTCTAATATTGTTAGTTAGAACAGCATTTTTTCAATCCTGAAATTCCCTCCTGCCCTTCTTATCTTTTAATAATTGGGCGTAGTGAGAGTGATTAATTAACCAATAGTCATGCCCTGGCTTTGTCCTTCTATCCCTACTACTCTCTTTAAAAAAAAGACATTAAGCAACTGAGTAACAAACAGTTATCGTACAAAAAAAAAACTTCTCATCTAGAAGGCCATATTCTCTACATTGGGTGCGGACATGGATAAAAAAAATTTACGTCAATTTCTAGTTTATTTGTAAAACTTGTGATTTTCTGTCTGATGATACTTCAAAAGCAAAATTCCGGTCATAACTTGTAGCACGACAAGTAGAATAACAAAACTACCAAGTATAATTTAATATTGATAAAAAAAGGTTTTCTTTATAAGTGTTTTATTTTTACTTGCTAATCGTTTTAACTTTCTTATATTTTGAATAGTCGAATGAAAAAAAAAAATGAATTAAATAGTAAAAAGCCTTCATAAAAAAATCAACAATTCACATAATTCTGCATTTGCAAATTTACTTAATAAATTGTTACCTAAGCTTGCTTCCTTTAAAGCAGGTATGACTTAAGCAATCACTAGGGTGTTCACTGTCAATACTCAGAGGAAAGGCTATATATCAAGCAAAAGTACAATATTCCTTTGTAATTTAATTTACACTTTAATTTACCAAGATCAGCAACGGTTTCGCTCATGCCAAGCATTGTTAACTAATAAGAAATAAAATTTAACAGGACTATTTATACAAAAACAAATTGAAATGAAAAGGTTTAATAAGCAATAGGCATTGAAAAGAATTCACAAATTACAGAAGAACTTATCAATAAGTGACTCTAAAATCACTAAAATTTAAATGTTTAACACCTCTAACATGTAAATTTAAAAAATCATCAAAGTTAAAGCGATAACAAACATAATTAAAATTTCGGAATTTTTTAAAAAGTGATATTAAATAATTCATTACTAAAATGAAAAACTTCTGATGATTTAACTTCTTCCAAGAAGTATGTATGTTTTTTACAAAATTGACAACTATGAAGATTCTCGAATTGATGTTTTAAGAACGAAATCAATTCTAACAGAAAAAAGAAATAAAGTGTAAAACATATTTATAAATAAGAACAGTTAAAATAGGTTAATGCAATGGATAAAGTTAAGGGGAACTTACAAATATAATTTGTTGATAATGATGATTGGAAATTAAGTACATAACAATATTGTGTTTTTTTTTAACATTTTGTAAGCAGGCGTTTTTTAGTAATTAGCGCAAAAATATATTACAATCTTAAAATCAACACAACTTTTAAGCCAAACATTATTTGCGGCTGAAATTTTCAAAAAAATCATATGTGACATTTAATCATTAAAAATAAAATAAAAACATTTTGAATACATCATAATTTCACTACGTTTCTAAGCTGAATATAAAAACCTGTTATTGATTTAAAAGACAGCACTCCACTTGTTATCTATATGAAATATTCAAAAATATTCTGTATAAAAAATAACATTAATCCATACCATACAATTATATAAATAATTATAGTATAAAATCCTCATTCCTACAAATTTACAACCACTGAAAGTGTGAAATCTGATGCACTAAATATTTGAGAAGGAACATTCAAGGCATAATAAATTTTATCACAGATAAATGACGTATCTATTTATTATATTTAATTGACACATATATGAAATTCGAATGCTTTTATTATTAAATTGCCACCGTTGCGTTTCGAAGGCGTCAGTTTTGAATGTAAATAACTTTCTTTGCAGAATTCCCACATGAAGAGTGAAAATGAAATTTGACATATTCAAAATGACAGAGGGTGTCAAGTCAGTTGCGTGCTGGATGTGCGAGATGTTGATTTCGCTAGTGGTGTCAGCATTACGTCAGAATATGCAGAGCTTTGCGAAGCTTAAAGCCTCTAAATGAAAGCTCTGCAGAATACATCGGAATTTGAAATAAATGAAAACAGTCGGAATTATATACAATTCTTTTTTACCACTCTTAAATTTTAACTCAAAAATACACCCATGATCTTAGATATATCATTGTCTATAAATTTCAATGAAATAATAGAGAAAGTTTACCGATCGATTTTTCAATCGTAAATATCAGGATAATTATGTGTTGATCAATTTTAAGTTATACGTGTTTTAAATTTGTATTATGTAGCTTGAAATATAATTCTTATTAATCTTTTTAATAAAATAAGTAAAAGCTTAAAAAAGGCAAAAAAAACATTTTTTCGTACTAAATATCAAGATGGTAGAATTGGAGTAAGAATACATAATGTATTTAAATTATAACGATGGAAAATTCAAACTATTTTAACACGTTGGATCCCGGAACCATGTTTTCACGTGATAAGCTAGCCAAGCGTTGAGTACCGGAACCGTGTTTTCACGCTATGCTTTCAAATAAAGCTATAATTGTGGTATTAAGCATTTTAAATATTACTTTTATTTTTAATAGTTACTGGTTTTACCTACCAAAATTTAAGGATATTATAACGAATTTGGTGCGTCCTTTTGTATTTCTGAAGATCAGTTCAATTCTGGAAATAGTGCCATAGATAACTACATTATTATAGTCTTTCAAACAACCACAACAAGTTTCATTTGATTTGACTTTGTGGTTTTACAGTTATAGCACTTTTAGTAAGTAATTGAGAAAAAATGCAATTCTTTAAAAATAAGCCGGGCACACGGGATAGTTTTACCTGATTTGACCTGACGGCCCCATTATTTAATATTTTTCATTTATTACATCGTAGGTAAAACACAGTATAATTTTAACGTATAATATCAAAACACGATGTTTTTCCAAAAATAAATACAAATCAGCGTAGAAGCATAAAAATATATTATTCAAAATAATTGAAGTTATATAAAAATTATATCAATGTTAACAGTATTCCATTTCATTATTTAAATTTTTTCAGCATAAAAAGTGTGTATTCATCAGAAATATTTTTTCCTCGAATAAATAATAACAATGCCGTTGTTTTCAATATAGAATTCTGAAACATATTTTCAGACGTAGCCAAATATTTGCGTGGCTTGACGGAATAAAATTAAATAAACGAAAAATAAATAACTTCGCATCCTTACTATTGTTCGTTCGGAACTGGAAACAAGCCATCAAAACATCCACGAGCATTGCATACACAAGAATGAATAAATAAATTTGATTAAGGTATTGAAAAAATATACTTTCGAGAGTGGGGAAATGTCGCGAAAATACACATTCATTTTTTACAGCCTATTGTAAAGGAAAAGCTGGCCGAAATTCATTTCGTCGTCCTAGTTTCCCATATTAGCGTTCGTTCAAAAATACTTTAAACATATTTAAATGTTGAAGTATTTTACAATCACCAAAAACAGTACAGTAAAAAATAGGAGCGAATAATTTGTTTCTATAAAAGCTTTAAATTTGGCACTGTAAAGACATTATGGAAAAAAGCTTTCGATGATATTTAACAATCTTTGTATTAGAATAAAGTATATGATGTTGAAATATGTCATTTTTTGTTACAAAATGTAACTTGCGATTGTTTAACCTTCCAGAGACTAGAACTTTGTTTCGATAATTTTTATATTATGCCATATTAAAGTCACGGATAACTTTTATTCCTTTAACAAAAATTTAAAAAAAAAACGCCAATTCATTGTATTGAAACCTTACATGACTATATGATCATGTTAATTATTTTATTACCGTGTAATATTGTGTACGGACAGTAGTAAGGAAGAGCATGACTGTATGGGCACGCAAACATTCGGGGTTGAAATATAGCTAAACGTGATTTTTTTTTTAAATATTTACAATTTGACCTATTTAGATCAACGTAATTTCAATACAAATGTATTAGCAAAAGAACTGTAAATAATTTGATGTTTTGATAAAAAAATAACTAACAGTTTAAAAAAGTTCCTTTAAAAAAAACGGAAATTAAAAAAATCGCATGTGCTTTTGGTGGCCGTTTCTGTCCCTGCGACTGATGACTTACTGAAGTCTGTACTCTTCTTAACCAAATATGAGTAAAAGCAACGATATTCAGCTAGAAAAAAGATGAATAGTGGGATCAATAGACAACGGTGTTTACTGTGACCATATGGTCACGCTCGTCCTTGGAGGGTTAGCCACGTCCTGTCCTAGTCTTATCTTTCGTTCGCCACTGAGTGACAAACAGTTCTAAATAAGGAAAAATCTTCTGTTGAGATACTTCCTTTTGGAGGCTGTATGATGTCGATTAGGATTGGATATGAATTTTTAAAAAAGCATACGTAGTTTTTTAATTATAGTCCCAATTTAGAAAGTGCATACGTTTGAAAAACATATATTCAACTTTTGATTGAGCTTTTTTTAAAAAAACTTTAAAGTTTTTAATAAACGTCAACTTTTAAATTAACTTCTACTATTATGTAGATATGCACAAACATTTCAAATCCGTGAATACTCTCTCCCAATAATAACACGAAGGTAAATGGTTACAAACGAATGAAACAGGAAAGAGAAAGTGTATTTCCCTTTTTATTCCATTTCTTTTCGGAATTTCGCCCCCGGTTCCGAATTTCCCGGACTCTAAATTTCTCCCCACGACTTGCCCTCAGGACTCACAGGGTGACTGAAAATTAGCTGCACCACCATCATTACAAAATTGCTCGAGGTAATCTACGTATTTAAATGAGTTATTAATAATTCAATTCTTCGGCTGTGATGATGAATTTGCGTACCAGAGCGTGTTGAATAAATTATTACTCACAGTATGTTCTCTAAGCTTAATATAATCGAGATTTTTATATTACTCAGTTCTATAAGTGTGACTTATATTTAGGTTACATAATTTATTATTTAAGCTCTATTTATTATTTCGCCTGCTGTGGCCCAGTTGGTTAGAGCTTGCTCTGTCAATGACATAGGTCTGGGTTTAATTCCCGGTAAGATCACAGTGAGTTTGAGAATTATTCAGTTCAAAGTTGTCATCGAAGACTGGGTGTTTTTTATATCAATTCACATTATTTCCTCTCCTCTCATCCTTACTTCCTACTTAAATAACTGGATGTAGCAATACCGATTAGTCAACCACTACTCACTACTACTACTATTATCTGCAACACATGACCCAGCCAGTTTCAACGACTCCCCATAACCACCGACGTGACGGGGCGCTGTCTGGTACATTCTTTAATTACCCTCATTATTCGACGCAAGCATCTGTTTTCGAAGCTCAGTAAAAGGTTTTTCTTAGTATTCGTTAGGTGCCATGATTCGCTATCGTAAAGAAGTGCTGGTAGAATGCAAGCGTTTAACAAATGGCATTTGGTTTTAATCTTGTACAACCTAACTAGAATCAAACTAACATAAAAATTAACTTGATAAATAAAAAAAATTAAAAACGTTTTTTACATTGTTGTCTCAGCACAAAATAATTGGTTTTTTACCTAGAGGCACCCACAACTCGTGGACCAGCCAGTTCCAACATCTCTCCATAACCACTGACGTGTCGGAGCTGTCTTGTACGTTCCTTAATCTTCGATTTCCTCACAAAATCAAACCAACTCACCTCCATTATCTGATACAATCATTATCATTTTTTAACACAATTCTATCAATTGAATTACAGTTCATTCCCACAAGAAAAACACGCTAGAATAAAATAATATTTGATTAAGATAAATAGCGAAAATACCATTCAATTTCTCGGTAAAAATTCTTATTAAATATTTCAATATCTACGAAACAAATAGGAAATACACTGTACGAGAAAATGTTTAATGTTTGGTTCTGTGTGCCGAAAGTATTGACTCTGCAGCATTTTTCGAGATAAATCTGATACGGTTGAGTAAATATCTAGTAACTGATACACAAGCCAATAAATATTAAATAGACATTCCTTCCAGGTAGAGAAAACTGCTACAGATACACGCAAGATTTCTGCAATGGTGTTATCGCAGGTAATCCGATATACCAATGTCTGAAAGCTCTTTTGTGACTTGGGTAGTATGTGCTTTTTCTGATTCAAAAGCTTCCTGTTATAATCAGATAATACATGGGTGTTATGTCGGGTCTACGGCGCAGCGGATTCTATGCTGGATTTCACGGGTTCCAGTCTCAGTGCGAACAGAATTTTTTCGATCGGTTAATCGATTTCTGTTTCGAAGGTATGTGTGTTTGTGATGTCTAAAAATTCCATCTTATCCTTCAGATCCTTCAATAACTGATTGTAGTGAGAGCGATTAGCTAACCATTAGTCCTGTTCTCGCCACATCTGTTCTACTCTAGTAGTACTCTTAGTAACTAAATACTTCGTACACATTGTTTTTTTTGCAAAACTAAGATATAGCCTTTTTTAAAAGTATCTAAACAAACGTTTTTTCTACAAGAACTACATGTTTTTAATATTTTTAATTTAAAAAAAAATTGACATTACAGCTTACACCAATGCGTCAAATATTTTTTAAGTTAAAAGATCATACGAGATATACTTGATGAGAATTTTTAAAAGTCACATGAGATTAACTCAAGGAGAATTGACTTCACAAACACCCATGTCTAAGATCTCAAATTGAAATTGAAAAAATCCAATTTGACATTGACCTTACCGGGAATCAAACCCGGACCCACCTGATCGGCAGAGAAAGCTCTTACCAACTAGACCAAAGCGGGCGACAAGCATAAGAATATAAGACAGATGGATAAGGCTAGAATAGAACTAGTGGTATCTAAACGCTGTGAGAGGTAAATTTTTACACAGCACAATGCATATCTTCTTAGGTAGTTTACTTAGCTGAGTTAATGTCAGTTGAATATATATATTTTTTTTAATTAAAAAAAAATGTTTGACATTACAGCTTACGCCAATGCGACAAATATTTTGAAAGTTTTAAGTTGAAATATCATACGAGATATACTATAGATTTTTTTTCAGTCAGATGAGATTAACTCAAGAAGAATTGACGTCAAAAACATCCATGTCTTAGAACTCAATATAAAAAATTAATACATCCAATTTTTGACATTGACCTTACCGAGAATCAAGCCCAGACCCACCTGATCGATAGAGCAAGCTCTAACCAACTACACGACAGCGGGCGACAATAAATACACTGAAAAGTTATAACATATATAAAAAATAACATGTATAGAACTAAAATAGTCTGTAATGCATATTATTAGTAGACAAAAAGCAGAGGATGAATTTTCTCAGCGAAACACGATAGTGGTATAATATTTTATTTATGACGCCATAAATCACAAACATCTGAAAAGCAGTTTTCAAAAAATCATACTTAAGCGAGACTTAGAGTCGGCAGTAATAACTGCCTGTCATAAAAGGAACGCTTCCTTCAAAACGAATTGGACAGTAAGACGAAACAAAAAAAGCCATTATTTTCACTACATTTTATTGTATCCTTTTATACACTTATCGCGGTAGAGCACCCTTTTGCCGAGCATTATCGCATTATTTACCCACGAGGAGAGTAAGCGGACCGAGTAGAGGAGATGGGAAATAAACCATTTTGTAGATCGTAAATATCAATGTGTATAAAACGTTTCTTCAGTGTGGACTCACAGACTCTATTTCAGATGATTTCTTTCTATTCATATTTATTTTTTATTATTATTACGCTATGTCCGTAAAAAATGGACAATAGCATCTTATAAATAAAACATTATTTTTAGGCATGTCTGTCCATCGGTCGTAAATGGGTCGTATAGATTTCTTTAGGGTGTAGTTGGTTTTACTGTAGTATAGATTGTTATCCGAACATTTACCAATCGCTTGGCGAAGAAAAAATTAAATGAATTACGCATAAAAAATAATGATATTTGTTATTTGTATAACATTCGCTTAAAAACTTTTTTAGTATACACTAGCGGTCGGCAAGCTTTTTGGGCTTACGGACCACTTAATTCACAATTTTAATCCAGCGGACCACTAACTGAACTTTTGTGTTAAATATTGTATATTGAAATAAAAGTGATCAAATGCGTCTAAAAATACACCTAGCTCAAAAATAAAACTATTAATTGTAAATTTGAATCATTCAAATTATGTACACTCCCACAGATTTTGTCACTAACGACCCGGGTTTCGCCTTTCGGCATCTTCAGGCGAAACCCGGGTCGTTAGTGACAAAATCTGTGGGAGTGTACATAATTTGAATGATTCAAATTTAATATTGAAATTCCACCAAGCACCTTCAGTCGAAATCTTAAATTCTATTAATTGTAATTTAATTAAAAAATCTTTCACTTTAAAGGTGTTCACCGTCAATACTTGGTGGAATGGCATTATAATAAAAATAATAAAAGATTTTTAGTACTTTTTCCACTTAAAATTTATTTGATCAGAACCGGTTTCGCTTCTCACGAGCATTATCAACTGATAAGGAAAATAAATTAAACAGTGCTATTTATAGAAGTTAAATTGAAATAAAAAGGTGTAAGCAATTATTAACAATTAAAAGGATTTACAAATTACATTATAATTACACAAAATTAAAATGTATATAACATACAATTACACTTTTTTTCCCAAATCTCCCTAAGCCCCTTTTACTTCCACCACTCCCTATATCACCTGCCTGGTTGACGACGTCAAGCCCTATACAGGTGAAAAGGATACTGACCACAAGTAATAATGAAGATCATACAGGCACTGAAGAATACGTTTAAAAAACAACATCCAAATACATGAGAAGAAAAATAAATAGATCAAGAGCTCTATTCTCAAAAAGTAAAAGATGTTAGACACCAGTTAGTCAGTTGGGTAATCCTATTACAGTAATGATACCTAAGGGAGTCGAGCCTCAACGGTAGGATTCATTTTACTGCTTATGCCTTGACCAGATCCTGACATTCCTAAGGCACATAGAACTGTGGTTAACAGTATGGAAATAAACGCTGCAATGCTGATATAGCCAATTTATTTCCGAATATAAATTGTCGGGTCTTATGGCGCAGTGGTAAGCGTTGTGGGCTTCCAAGCCAGATTTCATGGATTCGAGTTCCAGTACGAACAGCATTTTTCGATCGATTTGTCGATTTCTGTTCGAAGGCACGGGAATTTGTGATGTCTAAAAAAATCCGTCTCGCTCTTCCGATCCTTCGATAATTGAGCGTAGCGAAAGTAATTAGTTAAACACTATTACTATTCTAGACTTATTCTTCTATCCTTACTTATCTCTTCAAAAAAGAAAGATTGACGACTGAGTAACGAACAGTTCTCGTAGAAAAACTTCCATTCCTTTTCGAAGGTGTTTGTGATGTCCGAAAATTATCTCCTACCTTTCAGAGCCTTCAATATCCGAGCGTAGTGAGAACGATTAGTTAACCACTTGCTATGTCCTAGCCTTATCCTTCTATCCCTACTATTCTCGACGTTGTGCGACTAAGTAAGTTCTACGTTAGTTATATTAGCTACGAGACAGTTTTCGTAGAAAAAATTCTGTTGAGAAACCTATATTTGGTGGCCATATGCTCTACATTGAGAGAAAACATGAATAAAATAATAATAATACATAATATATATATTTGATCCTCTTTTTGCACGGTCAAAAAGAAGGTACTGATTTTGAAAAATAAATTGCAATATTCGATACTGTTTGTTTTTTATTTCACTTACTTGCTCAATGTTATTTGCGTTCGTATCTAACAATTAAATTCACTGGCTTACCAAAATGCAGACAGTTAAATTAATCTTTCAAGATATGAAATAATAATATAATGCACTATAAAATTGTCTCAGCAGGCAATGTAGAAATACATATCACCTCAACGCTACGGTGTGCTCTTTTCTGTAAAAGAAAAGGCAAATACGACGGGAAATATATATGAAATGACTTGTTTATATGATTGCTTTTGTTTCGCGCGACTGTAAATATATCGCCTTCCACGTAGACGTCTTTTTCATACGAAACCAGACAAATATCCGCCATTGCATTCACCACTATTTTTATGTCTGTAATAAATTTTATTTCACACCGCCATTATAGAAGACTCCAATAATTGAAGTTATTACAACAAGAGCAATAATGTAATCAAAAAATTAAATGGATTTTGGTTATAATTTGATATCTATTTCTTTTTGTCGCCTGCTGTAGCCGAAACTGTTTTAGTAAGGAACCAAATAACTAGTTATTGTGCATAAATGAAATTTTGTTAATTTATTACACATTAAGCATGACTAAAAAAAATAATCGCCTACCATGGCCCAGTTGGTTAGAGCTTGCTCTACCGATCACGCAGGTCTAGATTCAATTCCCGGTCAGATCACAGTGGATTTAAGATTTATTTAATTCAAAGTCCACATTATTACCTCTCCTTCCGTCCTTCTGGTCCTTTAATAACTGGGTGCAGCGATATCGATTAGTCAACCGTTAATTCTGTTCTAGCCTTATCCATTTTTCTCTACTACTCATGTTGAAAAAAGTGAGGTTGAGCGACTGAGTAACAAACAGTTGTCGTTGAAGAAACTTCTGTTGATATACCTCCATTAGGAGGCCATGTTCTCCACATTGGGAGCGGACATGGATAAAAAAAAATGATTTGAAATTTCTTTCATTATCAAATTTGTTTTACGCGAAAAAATAAAGTCGGTTTCATAATTTATTTGTTTATAATGAGAAAAAAAGTATGTTTATTCAGAGTTAAAAGTTTTTAATGAAAAGTTTTTCAAGTGCAATACTGCGCGAACTTTGAAATAACAAGACAATAGTTATTTAATGTTGGTTTTGCAATATTTGAATGCTTCCCGCATGATGAACTTTTCAACCCCTTTTTACAGCGATATTTTTCTGTTTCAATATTCATTTAAAAATAGTTTATGTTACCAAAATGAGTGCAGGTAATGTTTGCAATCATTTTTCAGTCTTTCATCCAATACAATATGAGCTTTTGCATATTTTTTTTGTTTGAAACGATCAAAATAATTCACATTTTTTAAAATAAATAAATGAAAATAAAATCTGTACAAAAATGACTTTTTCTGCTAACAATGTATTTCAGAAAATAATATATTAATTTAATTAGTATAAAAGTTAAAATTGTCTTTGGGTATTCAATAAAGAATCATCGTTAAATTTGAATCGTTCAAATTATGTACACTCGCACAGATTTTGTCACTAACGACCCGGGTTTTGCCTTTCGGCATCTTCAGGCGTGCACGGATGAACTTGAACAGACCCGATCTGAAACCCTAACTGAAACCCGGGTCGTTAGTGACAAAATCTGTGGGAGTGGACATAATTTTAACGATTCAAATTAAATATTGAAATTGCACCAAGCACCTTCAGTCGAAATCTTAAATTAAGAAACATCGTGTTACATTTTTTAAAATGATAAATTGATTCTCAGCATTAATTCCTTTTTCCTTGTAAATTCTAAAAGTTTCCAAAAAGTCTCTAAAATACTTATTACCTCGATTATCTCAACATACGAGTTTCTACGAGATTTGCTTTTTTCAGTTGGTCAATCTCTCTTTTTTCCAAAGAGGGTAGGAATAGAATGATTGAATTAGGACAGGACTAATGGTTAGTTAATCAGTCTCGCAACGCCCTGTTTTTTGGATAAGATTGGTGGGAGGGGGGAATTCAAAACATCACAAACATCCATGCCTTCGAAAAGAAATTCATAAATCGATTGGAAAATCAATTTATAAAACTGTCCGTAATGGGACTCGAGCCCATAAACTCCGTAACCGAAGCCAACGATGTCGACCACTCAACTACACCAGTGATTTATTCAAATATATATATCAATTTGAACACTAGTGTCTTAGGAATTCATACAACAATTATTATCATTGATCGCGCAATCAGGTGTGATGAAAGTCTAATAGTGACTTTGACATTAAAGCCGGTTTAATTAATCAAAAAATAAAATGGATCAAAAATAATAAAAGATATAAAGATTAAAATTCAAATTGGAAATGGAAACGTAAATAATAATATTCATAGAATCCTGTTGAAGTGGATATCACCCCCAGGACAAAGTAATTCCATCCAGTGTTTAAGTTTTAAATCTTAACCTTAGGCGCAAGATATCCTTGAAGGCTGCGAGGGGCAATAAAATTGTATTTTCTGGCTGAATTTAGAAGCCTGATATAATTTTCAATTTCGCGCTATGCTTTATATTGAATTTAGATATGTTTCAAGCGACCCCGTTGCATAGGGATTGAAATATTTAGATAAACTAAGGATGTCACTTCGAGTAACGATAGCGTGAATATGTACTCGTTATTTACTCGAGTGCTTGATTACTGAATTCCAACGATAAGTTGATTATATTTTACAAATAAATTGAAATTCTTTCTAAAACGATCCAAAAAAACAATATTAAAATATACGTGCTTAATATATATACGAAAACATTATTTTTACAATTTCCGGCTTAAAATTATCTTTCACAAAAATGATCATTGTACATACACAAAAGTGTTTGTTATTGGGTCATTATAAATGAAAAGTACTTCATATAAAATAGTTTATTTCACATATTGTGCTACAAACTGTGACACGTGTTTCGCCTCTTTTAGAGGCATCTTCAGACTACCTTACTATTCGTATTTATTTATTGATTTGGCATTTACTTGGTAGAGCTCCATTTTAATAGGGTAAAAATATCAAGGTATTTCAAACTGTAGAACTGAAACTGTAGAACTGAAATACCTTGATATTTTTACCCTATTACTATTCGTACTTTAACAAGAATTTGGATAAGTAAGAAAGTCTGAGGATGCCTCTGAAAGAGGCGAAGCACGTGTCACAGTTTGTAGCACAATACGTGGAAAAATCTAAGTTATTTTAAATTTTATATTTAAATGAACTTCCACAAAGTTACCGCCGAATCCATCGAAAGAAAAGTTTTTGGTTATGATTATTCAGGTCATTATGAAAAAAGCTATGCTTGAAATAGCAGTTTATTTAACTTGTCTTAAAATAATAAATCGTTTAATCTTTCTCAATTTTTACCTAAAAGACTTTTCAACTTGATATTTACCTTGCTAGAACATGAACCCATACACACCTAATTTAATGAGTATATTTTTCACCACCAGACAGCAGAGGATAACCATTAGCTAATTATTTGAATAATTATAAATTAATTAGAGTCAGGTTTGTTTCACGCGCATTTTTAAAGATATCTGTAGAAAGCCGCAATTGAATGAGGTACAAAATGCCAAACGTTTTGATTTCGTAGATGTGGTGCATATAGCTTTCTAATGGAGGTATCACAACAGAATTTTTTCTACAAGAACTTCTTGTTACTCAGTTGCTTAACCATTCTTTTTTTCGGAGAGAGGGTAGAAAGAAAGGATAGCGGTAGAACAGAACTAGTGTTAAGTTTATCTCTCTCGCTACGCCTCGTTATTTTAAGACTGAAAAGGAGAAAGTAATTTGATAGTGCTTCTCGTGAGCTAAACTGGTACTGATCTTGGTAAATTTAAGTGGAAATAAGTACAAATAAATATTTTGTTTTTCTTACAAAGAGGGAATTTTTAGATGTCACGAAAATCCATGCCTTCGAAAAGAAATCAATAAAGATTCAAAACCGTAAAATGCGTCATGAAAGCCAACACCGTAACCAATGCGCTATATACCCGACAAACTATTTAATTCTTACAAAATATTTTTATTTTTTGCCCGTCCTCCAAGATTCTCTGTATTATTTGAATGATCATTAAAAAAACTTTTTAAAAAATCTCGAATACTCGGGTGTCAAAAAAATCACGACTTTGGACATCTCTAATCTCAATACGGTGCGAAGGAGCTCTATCCGCGCTTTAACAATGTATTCCAAATTTATAAGGGTTGTTACAAAGAAAATTTGATATGAATGCTTTATTGTGGACAGTTGTATACAAAATTTAGAACATTCGCATAATCGTATTGTGTGCAATTCCTTTTTTGTTCGTTGTCCATTAAACACAAAACTTATATTAATTGAATTTCTTACGTTTTTTAAAATTACTTAATCAAGAAATTATTTTACAAAGTTTCAGTTGAATCAGTTTTCTGTATAATATTAAAGCTTAAATACAATATCGACTGTGGAAAGGAAAAAGGACGTAACCCTCAATTTTCCAAAATAGCTTTTTTTCGATAATCACAATGTTAAAAACTTGACACACATTTTATCAAAAGGATGGAAGCTAAAAATGCCGAATAAGTATCTAAATTTAGCTTTTAAGTTTGAAAAAGATGACCTTGTAAAAAATTAAAATCACTGAAATAAAGATTTTTCCGAGACAATTTCTTTAATTATTATCAGGTTGTGTCAATTAAACACCAGTATAGAAGTCTCAGTGTACTTCAAGGTTGTGTATAATTCATAATTTGTATATTTCACAAAATCATCAAAACACGTTTTTAGCGCCTTCTGTAAAATTTGATATGTGTGGGTTACCTTATTTTTCCTTTTCACAGTCGATATGAATCTTCCTCTCCTTGTATTCAATACTGTGAACTGGTCATTTTGATATCCTTGAAATCTGACAGAATACTAGTTTGCCAGGAGCGATAAAAA